>JAPXFY010000032.1:11169061-11171561 GCA_030674185.1 Monoplex corrugatus | reverse complement strand
ATATTCATACATAAAGTAAATAAATAAATAATTAAAAGTGTGAATCACAACACAACTGGCTATTCTGCATAAACTCGTCTCACATGACCGAAAGACCCCCCACCCCCACCCCACCCCCGCAGTCAATGCACAAATCAATAACAAATAAACAGGTAAGCCTGGCTGAAAGAGAGAGAGAGAGAGAGAGGAGAGAGAGAGAGAGAGAGAGAGAGAAAGAGAGAGAGAGAGAGACGTGCTCCGTCCTGTGTGACTGTGAATCTGAAAAAAAATCCCTAATTACAGTTCTACTCTAGTTCTTTCAGACTGTTTTTCATTTTGATGTTATTTGTTTTGATTAATTCATTGTGACAACATAACAATATTATTATATCAAAAAGAGTGTGTCTATGTATTTGTGTGTATGTGTGTGTGTGTTTATGTGTGTGTGTGTGCACGCTCGCGCGTGCGTGTGCATGTGTGTGCGTGTGTGCGCACGTGTGTATGTGTGCGATTGTTATGGAAAAAGACAAAATGTAAGATAGATGGGGACAGCACATTAAAGGCCTTTCTGAAGACGACATTAAAGAAAAACACATCGTAACAAAGAATGTTTAAAGGACCATCTCTAATGAAAATTGAAAAATATATGAAATGGGGAAAAGCACCAGGACTAGACAATAGTACTATGGAAATAATTGAGGATCTAGATGAAATCGTTGTTGAAAAAGTAGCAGTCCTAAATGAAATTTATGACATCAGAAAAATCCCTTTAGAAAACAGGGGCTATAGAATACGAACTCAATCGTACAATCAGTTTGATGAGATCATGTGGCAAAGATTATGTTAAGACTAATCATGAGGACAAGGAACATAATCAAAATGGAGTAGCAGAAGAACAATGTGGATTTGTTGAAGGGAAAGGTGCTACTGATGCTATAAACATTCTGAAAAATCTCATAGAAAGATAAGTAGGTTGAATAGAATTTTGTATTTATGTTTTCTGGGTTATACAAAGGCTTTTGATTGAGTAAGACCCGAAGAATTGATCAACCAACCGGAAACGCTCGACACTGATGGAAAAAAAATTAAGAATGATAAGAAATATGTATTGGGAGCAAACAGCAGCAATGAGTGTAGAAAACGATATAAGCTCTTTGCAAAATATTACAAGAGGGATATCGCAGGGATGTGTTCTGTCACCAGATTTGTTTTGTTTTCATTTTACAATGAAACCGTCATGACAAATCTAGAACAAGGCCCTGGGATAAAGGTTGGAGGGAAATGATAAACAAGTTTCATTATGCAGATAACACCGTTCCAATTGTAGAAAATGAGAAGGCAAAATTTTGTGAATGTAATAAAAACAGAAAGCAAAAAAAAAAAAAGGGGGGGGGGGGGCAGAAATAAACACCAACAAGTCCTGATGATCATAATAAACACGAAATCCCCTCGTGTAAAAAAACCCCCAGCAAATAGCAAAACGTTGAGATAAGCTGATTACTTTAAATATCTGGGAACAGTCATCTCACCAGATGGGAGATGCACATTAGAAATAGCGAGCAGAATTGACCGGGTTAAAACAGCATACAAGAAAATAAAATGCCTTCTTACCAACAAATGCCTATGAATTAAAAACAGGAAGAGCGTTCTTCTATGTAATATAAAACCAGTATTGTTGTACGGATGCAAAGTGTGGACAATCAACACACAAAGTCATAACAAGATCCAGGCAGCTGAAATGTGGTTTCTAAGAAAAAATGTTCAGAGTTTCAAGGACAGCGAAGAAAACAAATGAGAGAGCATTTAAAGAGCCAAACACAAAAAGAGCATTAATGCAGAAGATTTGGAAAAGACAAGGAACAGTTATACTACATTTCATGAGGCAAGGACATTTGAGCACCCAGTCACAACAGGAGATTTAAAAGGGAAAAAGAGTAGGCACAGGGAGACAATATTGGAAGTTTTTGCGGAGTGGAGGAGAACAAAAAGAGTAGGAGATATATGTGCTACAATATAATATAGATTCGTATGGAGGGACATGATAACCAACGCCATGCTGCTGCTGCTGTTGACAATGAGTAGAGAGTTAATGTACTGAAAGAACATGTGGCAATATATAGCATGAGTGATGCGCAAACGTGGCTGATATTATTTCAAGAAGTTAGCACTTTTTTTGTTTGGTTATGTTCAACGAAGGTTGTGCTGGTATCAATGCAACATCATAAAAACGATACAACTGAAATTGTTAATGTAAACACACCTTTGGGGGACTTTTCCTTCATCGTACTTTTAATCTCCATGAAACGAGCTCAGGCTTGGAGATTATGAATCACAGCAAAACAACCATTCTACACATCTTTTTTCTATCTAAATATACAAACAACACAAAAAGACGTGCATTTCAGAAAGAATAGCTCATTTACTAAAAACAAAAAGTCTGACTGATGACACTTTTACCAACACACACATTTTGAACTATCGAAGAACAAGACAGTGGAGCAAATGTTGTGCATAACAGAAA
>JAPXFY010000032.1:11136561-11166561 GCA_030674185.1 Monoplex corrugatus | reverse complement strand
CTAAGATATATGACAAAAGTGATACAGAGTACAGTCTTGTCAGGGATGGGACTTTGATATAATGAATAGAGTGCTCTGTCCTTAAAAGAGAAAAGTTTAGAACGTCCAGGTTCCAATCTTGCACTATTCTTTTAATAAAAAATGGATTATTTTTCTCACTAGCTCGCCTCCTCATCTACCATCGAGCATTCAGCGGTGGTCCAGTGCAATACTTGAAAAGGAGACAGGCGCCACCAATTTTGAAAAAAAAAAATTGCAAAAAGGATTACTACCAAACAATGGCAGATGAAGCTCGTCAGCCCTGTGACGGCAGTGTGTCTAGAGCAGGGACAGCTATGGTTTCCAACCTATGAAGTGTCTCGGCCTTAGGAAAATGCCTCTGTGTTTACAAAGAAGGTTCTTGGACCAAAGGCGGAGAGACAGATGATCCAAATAGCAAAGCTGCACCTGCAGAGGCTGTTCCACGCAATGGTAATCACTGCACATGTAGAACTACGACCGTCCACACGTGGGAAAGTGGGTAGAGGATTGCACACCCCTTTAATACATTCCGTACGGCGTCACGAGATCCTCGTGACTCAGCTTTTTCTCTCCGTGGACCACGTCACGAGGATTTCGTGCCCTGAACCGCAGTTTCAGTTTCGAGTATATTAATAGAAAATGACCTCATTGCTGACGTAATCCTTTTCCGACAAAGGGAGTATACTACTGTCATTTCTTTTCTGCATTTACACGACGTTTGAAGCAGCAAAAATGGCAAAAAGCAGGCGTAATTTGAGTGTTTCTGAAGTCATCTCCAAACATTACTTGGTCAATAGTTAGTACAATTAACTATTTTCTTGGTAGGAAAAGGGTTAAACTTTAACAATTTGTTCTGTGCTGGTCAGATATACCAACATGGCAGAACAAGGCATACAATAACCAACTATGCCAAATCCCTGCAGGGATGGAGAAATGGTGCCAGGGACAGGCAGAGGATGCTTGTGGATATCTCTGTCTATGACCTGCACGGAGGTAGGGTGAAGGTCGCTCACCTGAAGCAGATATGGTGTACGGTCCTCCCATAGCCACAGGGCAGCCCCTTCTATGGACAGCACTGCTCCCCTCAGTTAAGTGCATGTGTGTGTGTGGGGTGGGGGGGTGGGGGGTGGGCAAGAGGGGGAAATAAAAGCAACTTGTAAGCAAAGCCCATGTCATATTACTTAGCAGATAGCAGATAACCAAATCAGCCTGGTCATACAATTCTGCAGTCCAAAAAATATTAAAAAGAAAACAACGAAAACACTTCTTACCTTTGGTGCATGAAATGTCCAGACCCTATTGGACAATAACGATAAGTCAGGATGGCGTACTACTTTGATCGCCAGGTTGCTGGTTTGCCGTAATATCGACATAATGTAATGTAATCTGGTTTCTTACAAATAAGACAGGTTCTCTAAATGACGGGCCAAACAGTTCATGAAAGATGTGACATTGTACCTTTCAGACAAATGGGACATTTGATGTCTGGAGAGTATAAACAGTCCATTTTTTCTGGATTGCAATTGTGGTTTCAAAACACTCATCATAACCAACATGGTCGTGACAAAGGATGAATGACTCGTGACGGCCGACTTCCATAACAAAATTATAAAAGTGAAGTTGACAACCTGGCTGAGGATCGCTGCTAAAGGCTACCTAAAAGACAAACCATAAAAGTTTGTTTTTATGTCAGATGGTACAGTAATGAGTCCTTGAATGTTATATGGAACCAATACTGTTGTACGGATGCGAGGCGTGGACAGTCAGCAAGCAAAGCCAGGGCAAGATTGAGGCAGCCGAGATGTGGTTTCTCAGAAGAATGTTGAGAGTTCCATGGACAGCAAAGAAAACAAACGAGACAGTCTTGATGGAAGCAGACACAAGTAGATCACTCATAAGAAAGATTAGGAAAAGACAAGCAACATTTATAGGCCATTTTATGAGGAAGGGGGATTTGGAGCACCTGGTCACAACGGGAAAACTGAAGGGAAAGAGAGCACCAGGTAGACCCCGGGAGAGAATGCTGGACGGACTTGCAGAGTGGCTGGGGATGAGGAGGGTGGGGGAGATGCTGGGGGCAACGAGAGATAGAGACAGATGGTCGCCAACGCCATGCGGCAGGGCACCTGATGATGATGATGATGCTACAGTAATCCTGATCATTTCAGCGTGATCTGTAGTTGTTTTGTAGACATCTCTGAGGGGACATTATCAATGAATACTCCCAGGCGATGTTATGTGACAGTGGAAAGTACTGACGAGGGCACGCTGATCGTGAACTGTGTGGAGGATCAAAGAACATGAAAGAGATGTTGAAAAGTGATGTCATGGTTTCTCAATGCAATTCTCCACAAAATGATACATAACAGACAGGATCAGTTTGGAAATTGACGTAGCACACGATGGTGAAGTATCATTTGTGTTGGCAGCATAGGTATTTTTGAAGGCAGCATTAGTATTTCAGGTTCAGTAGGCATCAGAAATGGACACCAAATGCACCCTATAATAGCCTTCACGAATAATACAACAGCCCTAACTACGTAAGACGATGAAACACACAACACGCTGTGCAAAATGACCAGAAACGGCATCTTTAGTTACTTGAGAGGTGTAGCGCCTAGCCTGGCCCTTGACCACCCCCCCCCCCCTGCTCACATGCTGTGATAGACATTCCAGTGTCAGCAACCAATTGACGCCGGTCTTTTACTTCTTTACATCTGTTAAAAAGCGGTGATATTTCGCTCTTTTTGAAAGCGATTTACAAATAATTCAAGATTTTGTCGGCATCCATGTTTTGTCAAGTAAAAGTTCTGTCTCTTGACGCTATCACAAACACAAACACAACAAAGCATAATACATAACGTCAGTTATATTTGGCTGCAATAAAATATCTCTTTGAATTAAAGATAAAATCTTGTATCTCGAGTGGTAAACCTGTTGCTTCTGTTCATCAATACTGATGTAACCTTATTAGAAAGGCATCAAAGGTGAACAGAATATATAAACACTACAAGTGATGAACGGTGTTTAATGTGCCCATGCTATGTTAGTCACGTCAAGTGGCCGACTTCGTGAAAGTGCAGTACTTAATTTGCGTCACTCTCCTCATTCGAATTAAGCCGGAAACCATTTACTGGGATTTGGTAAGTGATTGTCAATACGTATGACAATGTGTTGAAGATTGTAGCATCTCTGTCCCTTTGTCTGTCTGTTTGTCTGTCTGTCTATTTCTCTCTCTCTCTCTCTCTCTCACTCGCTCGCTCACTCTTTAGTGTGTGTTTCTCTCTCCCTCTTTCACTTCTCTCTCTCTACCTGTCCCCATGTTCGTGTGTGCACTAACACAAGAAAAGAGAATGGAAACGGTCGTGCTTTTTCTTGGCATAATTTTTCTGTCTTAACTCACCAGGCCAAGAAACACTCTTGTCTTCTGAAATGCTGCATGCAAATAGAAAATTTCCACTCATACCAAATACTTAAGCGATGCAGAGGGCATGTGTTCATTCGTCAAGATAGTCATCTACTTTAATGGCCAAAGAAGACAACCTCTTGATTGATTCCACCATTGCTCCTCCAAAGAACCGTGCTACAAATGGCTAGAATAAACCCAAACACACGTCCTCTATACTTCCAGAAAAACAACAACAACAACAACAACCAACTTTAATAGTTGATATTTCATTTATTCAATTTGAGCGCGTGAAACAACATTTTTCCGACTTCGTTGCCATAAGCAGCATGACTTACTAATGGAAAAAATCTCAGCTTGATATATATTAGTTCCATGGTTTCATAAAACATTTTGATAGATACTACACACTCAGCTCGAAGAGTGGACATTTCATATGACCCAAGGATCTGAACCACACCAGTTTATATTCTCTTTTTTATCCACCCATATTATATTTGTGATATAGACAACCCTCTCGAAGCATAATGTATACAAACACATAGTTTCTCAGAAAAACCCTACATTCTTTTTTTTTAAATGATGTATACTTTCATAACCATACCTCTTACAAAATAAACATTGGATTCCATGAAATGGTCAGTTAGCTGGAAACAGTTAGTTCCTTTTGTTTTCTTTTTCTTTTTTTTTTTTGAAATGTGTAACGTAACATTCAGTAGTGTTATTGTCCCCAAGGCAATAGCTGCACGAATGTATAACGCTTAACCCTTTCACAAGAAACATTTGAACAGAATACTCTAAGTTTGGGAAGTACTTAATTCTAATAAAATTCATATGACAACTAGGCAATAAATTTTGATAAAAAAAAAAAATGAATGAAATAAGCATCATTCCAGACATTTATACATTTTATATATATATATATATATATATATATATATATATATATATATATATATATATATATATGTGTGTGTGTGTGTGTGTGTGTGTGTGTGTGTGGTGTGTGTGTGGTCGTATGTATATAGATGGGCTGCTTGTTCAGTATTTCTGCAAATCTGAACAGTAGAATTACGAATATAAAGGAAAATACATAACAAATTATTTTCAGTAGAGATAACGCAGCGTCAACATAATACATACATGTCAGCAACAGCAGGGAGAAAATGTTGGTCCATGTTTTCCTGATTGTCTTGTACGTTTTGCGTACATTGTTGTCAATGGTCTTCTATATAACAGATTTAGTCATTTTTTCTTTTTCATTCAGGTCCGCACACCTGGAACGGTCGTCCCCCATTTATTCGAAAGTAAAATAACTCTCTGGTCATTACTAACTTGAAGACACACCTTTTGATTCAGTAGAGATTTCCCTTCTCTATGTGCTCACTTTTGTCCCACTCCACTCTTAACGCTCTCCTCCTGGTTTTTATATTTGCACAGTATCCTGGGGTTTTGATCATTGTGAGTAATTGCTTTGGTGATCGATGAGACTGCATCCTTAGTTGTGATTGTTATATCACGATGTGGGGCATTATATTCACTATAATAATCATCATTATGATGATGATTATTATTATCATTATATTATTTTTTTTTTTTTTTATTACTACTATCATTGACCAATGGCCATGGTGTAATGGTTAGCGCCACAAACTACTGACAGTAAAGTTGAGGGTTCGAATCCCCATCAGTCCCTTCAAAAATCACTGTGGGATTTTTCAGTTCCAACAGGCTCCACCCAGAGTTGAGCGTGCTATGGGCTCATGGAAAAAACTGGAACCACACATCTGGTGTCATCCACTTCATGGATGCGTCATTGAGGATGTTGGTCAAATCTTCTGACCAACGCAGCAGTTATCTGTATCTCACAGACCTGGTTGACGCAAGGATATACCACGATAGTAAGCATAGAATACTGCCTTGTCACGCAGTCACAATCATGAAGGGAATTCCATAGCATCAGTGCCATCATTATCACCACATTGTAAAACTGTTTCAGCTTGTGTGGCTATTAAAGTGGCATAGAAAATGAGACTCTCAAAAACGAAATAAATAAATAAAAAGTGAGATCGAAAAAAAAAAATCAACACACATAATATCAATGTCATGAATCAATAATCAACACATATAACGTGCATTTCATGGACTGACCAGAATTAACAGAGGCAATGCACATGTCATGAATTGATAAGAATCAGTACACATAATCTAAGTGCCATGAATTGATAAGACTCAGCACACGTAATACATGCCAACATTAGTCACAATGCCCATACACATATACCCACTTCTGACACATGCATCTAGTTATTGAAATCCTTTTGTTTTTGTTTAGAAGTGACATAGTCTCTAGAAAAATGGTCCTATCAAACTAGCGTAACTTTGAAACTGTGTGAAGATAATCTCTTGCAGTCTCAAACAGTTTAAAGCAATAACGTGAAAAAAAATCATCAACAATAGCATTACTAATAAAAATGTCTATCTAGCGTACCATAACACAACCACACTGTTCATACATTTCAAGCAGACAGATAAACAAAACGTACGTGACACGTGATAAATGAACAACAACAGTAACACAACCCATAAATCAACATGGGACACAAGACAATACACCAAGTGAAATCAGCAAACTCAATTCAATCCTGCAAATTCGGGAACCTGGTCACCAATAAGGCCCATCACGTGGATCGATCTGCCAGATCCCAAACTTGATTCAACGATACCTTTCTCAAGAAGTGGGTGGATGCGGGTAGGATTACCCTGCAAAATTTAGGTGTTGAGGGTATGACGACACACAGCAACATAGAGACCATATCCAAGGATCAGTAGCTATTTGCAGGTGTGACGAAGGTTCGTCACCATATTTGGTAAGGCATGAAGAAATAGAACAACAGTCTGAGCTATTTTTCGTTAAGTCTACTACAAGGATAAACTCCTTCTTCTGGCAAAACTAATTTGAAGAGTTGCAAGAATATTGGCCAGATCATTGCCTGCATCTTTTAACCCTACTGTACTAAAAGCAGAAGTGCCAGTGTTAGACCAATCCCCAAACATGCTACAATTTAAACGAACACAACGTTCACCAATATTTTACAGCCCATAAGGAAAATAAAACACACTCTACACAGGAAAGACGAACTCCCCGTCGGTCCCTAAACTTGAAACATCTGTGCAGCCACTTTTGACAGTCTCCCCTGCACACACAATCCCTGAGTGGAAAGCAAGAGCTGTGGACCAGGTGGGAAGAAAACGAAAGTGGCAAGATATATAGGCAGCCATGATTGCCGATAAGCCTTGAACTAAACACATCTCTCATCCAAGCAAAACAATGGCAGCAACAAAAATAGTCAGCAGATCAAAGTGTAGTTCCACTCATGAATGAAAAAAACAAACAAAAAAACGAAAAAAGAGCAAAAACCTATGGTAGGAAGAACCGTATTAAACAAACTATATACAGGGGGTGGGGGGTGGGGTGGGGGGGTGGTGCAAAAGTAGGTATACAGTAAGTATCACATCATTATTATAATATTATAATGCTTAATTCCGCTCTCGATTAGAGGAGTGTGTGACTACCGACGGCAAGCAGTTTGAGTATCTGAGGGATTAAGGATGTGCTTGTTATTACATGTATATGCAATATTCATTTGTTTGTATAATAAATGCAATGAGTATTGTACGTGTTTTCTTTATTCATAACTGTACCTACTTTTGCACCCCCCTGTATATGAATGTCATCATGTGCTTGTGAACATGTTTTCATAATGGTTTCGAGACAACAGATATTAGTGACGTTGGCTGGGAACTGTTAGGAATATTTTCATCTCTTGTCTTTGCTAGGTATTATTTTCACTTTCTTCAGGTCTGTTGGGAAGCTACATGAATTAAACATAAACATTAGGGTTTCAACAATGTGAGGCATGAATATTTTCAAAATTTTGCCACAGATTTCATCTAAGCTAGATGATGCTTAATTGCCCACGTTGGAGATTTTTTTTCACCTCAGGAATGGTGATCAAAAAGAGTTGTGAATGAATCATTTGTGTATTTTTTTTTTACAGAATTGGATCAGTAATTTGCAGTACTTATGATGTGTTTTACCTCTTTTAGTTAAGGCTGCATTCAGCTACATGTACGAAATTTCAAAGAAAGTAATCACGTTTAGTCGCTGTGTAATATGAGTACATTTCGAACATGATACATACATAAATGCATATATAGCACGTCAGAGTGATGATGTCCTGAAATACGCTTTGTTCGTGTTTGTTACCATATTCTTCGTTTTGTTTGCTGCTGTTTTTATTTCACATTCATTCTGTTGGCTTTTAATGTGTCTCCATGAGATACAGCGTCCATTATACTCGTGGTCAGCCAGGGTGGTAATTTTAGGGCACTTTATTCGTTCATGCTATTGGGGATTTGCTAGGTGAGGACATGATAGATACAAGGTACCACATTACCAGATATTCATCAAGATTTACACAGTTGTAAGTAGAGGGAAACAGCTTGCGATTAATTAGACAAACATATGTTCACATAAAAACTTGGTAACGATCAAAATGAGTTGTGTATGTGTATTGTTTATTTCATTCTTGACAGTATGAGACATTTTGTGGGACTACCAATACTATGATCCATTGTGACTAGTTTAAATGTGTATGTGTTTCATGTTTATGTGTGTAAAAATAATCATCAAAACGTTCATCTGACGCAGAACTTCATTCTAGTTGGTGTTGATATAAACTGAAAATCCAGAGAGTCTTAAAAGGTTAAACACCAAGAGTTTCGACGTTTTAATAGATCTTTATTGAAATCAATAAGAAGAACAACATCAGGATTGTATTCACATGTGTTACCTTTGTCTGACATTCTTATAAAGAAATCATACCATTCATAACTTACTGCTGAATTTTTTTAATATATAACAGACATGGAAAGAGGGACTAGGGGATCCTTGTTTAAGTTCTAATCAAATGCATTCAGCTGAAGTATTTTCTAGATCTTGGCGTCGTTGAGTGATATTTTCCATATTGCTGTGGATACACACAACACTGCCAGCTTGATCTAGGGTTTGAGCCTGTCTTCGCATTATGCTGTAGTTTGCAATGATGATAGAAGCTTTAGAATTGTGAGAATCAAGCTGTGATTTAGTAACACCAAATAAGTGATAAAATGAGACTGGACTATGAAAAGAAGTAGCAACATCTTGTGGTTTGCTGCAGAAGGAACAAACGTCCAGACAATCTATTTTAACATGCTTGTTACCAAAGAACCACAATAATGGAATTAAAAGGGGAGTACATCAACAGAATGAAAATGCATACACTTTTAGTTAAGATGAAATTGTTACAAGATGAATCAATGTGGTTTTATTACAGAAGAATATCGTGGCACCAAACATGAAAAATGCTGCATAGAATACCACATCCTCCAGTCTAACGATGATAGGCACCCCTGCTTCAACACGAATAACTCCATTAGATGATGGGATAAAAGGCAGTCAATCCTTCATCCTGACTGACTTGCAGAACCTACAGGTGGGTTTTATGACGTGAATTCAAGGGGCATTGGAGTAGTACACTCACACTGGCCTTAGCAGAATAGCTGGTGCATTTTTATAACGTAATCTTATTTGTTCAGAGACACAGATTGATACAAGAACGTAGACCCATACGCTACATGGTATAATCAACAAATATTGAATATAAATATGTATGATTAACCACATTTCAACTGAACAACACAAATTATATTTCGAATGTCCCAAGGTCAGTAAGATTAATAAAGAGTGTAAAAAAGGCAAACCTCTACTAAGAAAAATAATATGATGATAACAAACCTAAATGTTGCCTAAGGTGGTCAGATATTTTAAAAGTGAACATCTTGTGGGAACAGGCATTTATAAAATTCGTAAAGTTGAATGACGTCAAATTAAAGGTTCTAACTGAGAATATTTCATCGGATTATTGTAGCCAATATAATTTAAATGCAATGGGTATATCATCTACGACAAGTTTACATGGTGTAATAATACAACATTGAACACTTCCTGTGGAACTGCTACTGTGTCCTTAACTTTTGGAAATTAATAGAACATTTGATAAATGAAAAAAATGCAGTACATGTATAGTATAAGTATCAAGTCACAAGGAACCTTGTTATCATGGAACCTTGTACTGTTCAATGTTGATGAAACTTTACCAAAAAAAAAGAAGAAAAGAATATTCGATATGTTTATAATGCATGCAAAATCATTTATCTATAAATGTAAGATTAACAAATGTGCTCTGAATATACCTACTTTTCAAAGATTATTGACATATGTGTTCTTAATATACCTACTTTTTTTTAAAAAGATTATTGAATATAACATTCAAAATTAAAAAGTGTAATGCCAAACTCAACTTTCATTTGTCCATTTTAACGCTCAGTGGAATAAATGTAAATCACTGTTTTCTCAACAGAGAACAAATGAATTTGTATGACATGTTTTTTCAATCTTGATATTCACTTTGAAACTTTGTGTATGAAATATTCTTTTTTGTTGTCTGTATGTTTTATGCTGTTCCTCTTATTTCTATGAACTGATCTTGTTTCGATAGTACTTTGTTGATGTCAGTTTATTGTAAAACAAAAATAACTGACTAAAAAATGAAGAAGAAAAAAAACCTACAAGAGGTCTTATAATGTGTTTGACAATAATGCTTCCTTTCCCACCAACAAATCCACGTTCTTCTTCTGCTATTTCTGGTTGATTCTCTTCCTTGTCTTCATCATGACTGTTCTTAATAGATCTCTGTTACATGACTGATCAGGCTGATTGTACTTTGGAGTTCGCATTCTGTATCCACTGCTGTTGTCTTTGGATGTACAATGACATTTGATTTTGACATAATTATCTTCGGGGATTTTTCCGGTGTCATAGATTTCATTTAGGACTGTTAATTATTTCAATACCAAATTCGCTGAGAGCCTCAATCCTTTCCATGGTAATATTGTCTGGTCCTAGGCCTTTTTCCTCTTTCATCTTTTTCAGTATAGCTCTAACTTCAGTTTTCATTACTGGTTATCCATCAGTGTTCGTTCTTATGATAATTCCTCCTTTTTGTCATTTCTGTCATCGTCAAAAAGGTCTCTATTGTACTCTCCCTATCTGTCTAATGTTTTGTCTTTTTGTGTAATAATTGTGCCATCTTTTGATTTTAAGGAACCAGCTGTTGTGTATGTCTTTTTTCTTTTCATTTGGGTAATTTCTTCAACGTTTCTGTACATATGTTTAGGGTCTGTTTTGTGTCAGGTTTTTATTTCTTTGCACTTTGTTTCTAGCACAGCTGTTCCCGAGCAAGATTTTAGTTTGTGAAACGGTCCGAGCTCTGACTGGCAGAGGCTAACCATACAGGCTTACGTAGCCTCAACACTCATCATCATTATCAGGTGCCCTGCCGCATGGCGTTGGCGATCATGGACTTCCATCTGTCTCTATCTCTCGTTGCCCCTAGCATCTCCCCCACCCTCCTCGTCCCCAGCCACTCTGCAAGTCCGTCCAGCATTTTCTCCCTGGGTCTACCCGGTGCTCTCTTTCCTTCCAGCTTTCCCGTTGTGACCAGGTGCTCCAAATCCCCCTTCCTCATAAAATGGCCTCTAAATGTTGTCTGTCTTTTCCTAATCTTCCTTATGAGTGATCTACTTGTGTCTGCCTCCATCAAGACTGTCTCGTTTGTTTTCTTTGCTGTCCATGGAACTCTCAATATTCTTCTCAGAAACCACATCTCGGCTGCCTCAATCTTGTTCTGGCTTTGCTTGTTGACTGTCCACGCCTCACATCCCTACAACAGTATTGGTTCTATATAACATCCAAGAACTCTCTTCCTGATGTTAATTGATAAGCATTTGTTGGGAAGAATGATTGTCATTTTCTTGAATGCTGTTTTGGCTTGGCTGATTCTGCCGGTTATTTCTGATGTGCATCTGCCGTCTGATGAAATGATCGTTCCCAAGTATTCAAATTTATCAACCTGTGTCAAGGTTGTGCCATTTGCTGTTATTTTGCATGAGGGGATTTCATGTTTTTTACTGATCACCATGACTTCAGTCTTCCTGCTGTTTAGTTTCAGCCCCTTACCTTTGCCGTCTATTTCTAGTATATTCACAAGGTTTTGTAGGTCCCTTTCATTTTCTCCAACTAGCACGGTGTCATCTGCGTATCGAATGTTGTTTATCATTTTCCCTCCAACCTTTAATCCAGGGTCTTCTTCTAGGTTTCTCATGATGTCTTCGCAACACTAATTTCTTTAAATACAGAACCAGTATACATCCGCTTGTCCCTTCTTATTACCACTTCCACCACGGATATACACGCACAATTACTAAAATACAGCAAACATACATTAACAACAACAGCATTTTATAATCTATTTTTGTGTGTAGACACGAAAAGGAAAGACGGAAAAAAGAAAGAAAATCAGGTTTTCCAAGTATCAGTCTTTTGTGTTGGTATTAGTGTTTACTCTACAAACAATGACAGCAAAACTACCTCAAACGAACAAATGAAAAAAAACAAACAACCCCCCCCCACACACAACAAAAACAAAAGTAACAAAAGAATAATGAACAAAACAACGACAAAAACAAAAGAGACAACAACAGAAAAAACAACAATTAAAAATAATTTCACTCATGTACTATCTCCAGTTTCACATGAAATAAATCCAGTATAAGGTTGATGAAATACAGCAAGAAATAGACTGCACACACACACACACACACACACACACACACACACACACACACACACACACACACACACACACACACACACACACACACACACACACATATAGAAACTACACTAACTGTTGTGACTTCTGATCACAAGTGAGAAATGATGACGCTCACTTACTCTCTATAAGTGAAGCACAAACACAAACTACACAACTAAACAAACAGATCATAACTGCAATCAGTAAATGATCAATACATAACAAGGGTTCCAAAGAAATGAATTGCTAGATATTGCCGAATTTTGTTCAACACGACCTCAAAGTAGATGATAGAATGGCTTAATCACAGTATAACGCAATATTAATCCTCTGCCAGTAGACTAAGGAATGTGGAAACACATGGCTACAAGGTAAGTGCGGACATCTGATATCTGGCATCTGGTTCCAGGCTGACTGACCAACTAAAAGATGGGAAAGGGAGCCACAGCAACAGCTGCGCAAGCCAAGCATGTTAGCTTCTTTGTATTTATTCCTTATTTCCTTGTCTGTTTTGTAATCTTCCTCCTTTTCTTTTATCTTCCTTCATTCATCTATCAAGCCTAAATTTTCTTTTGTGATTCAATTCTTCTTTGGTTTTCTTTAAACTGAGGGGATTTTTTCACATGCCTCATTTATCGACTTTTTCAAAGTTCATTGTTATTCACTGTCCCTAACGTCTTCCAGAGCACTGGTTTGTATTGAACATATACGCTAACTTTTGCACGAGTTGATTCATCGTTTTTCAGAGTCCAACATTTCGTTTGATATCATTTTTAGTGTATTTACTTCTCTTTAGTTTCAACTACATGTTTCCCATTACACAATTTTGGTCACAGTTGCAGTCTATATCTGATAACGTTTTGCTGTCAGTAAAAAATTCTAAATCTCTTATTTATCAGGATGTAATCAGTTTGATTTCTTGTGCTGTCTCCTGGATTCATCCATGTCCATTTTTGTTAAGCTGTTCACACCAAGTATTACCTAGTATAAATTGATTAACTTGTGCCCACTCAACAATTTTCTCTCTTTTTCATTTCGTATGCCAAGGCCATGAGGTCCAAGTATATCATCTACTTTAGAATTAAAATCTCCCATTATTATTGTTATGTCTATATGATTTACAGTGAGCCTTAATTGTCTCTAATTCTAAATAGAAATAGTCAATGTCTCCCTTGTGGATGTTTTTGCATATACTTCAATTATGTTGGTATCAAATGGCTTCACTCCAATCTTACTAGTAAAATGTGATCTGATATAGCCCAGTATCCTTTGATAAACATTCACATTTCATAGTCTAGTATGGTCCCCACCCTCTTTCATATGTGTCCCACCAGAATACCGTGAAGTTTGGGCTATAAGCCGCGACTTTTTTTCCACAGCTTTAACCCCTGCAGTTTTAAGACGATGCGGCTTATTTGTGGATTTTCCCGATCCCAGGAGCGTCACGTTCTCATATATTCTTAGCTTCTCTTTAACTCACCAAAATCGTGTTTACCGTTCATGAATTTTTCGGCGAGCTCCGTGTTAAAGTGTTAACTGTTCACGTTAAAGTGTTAACTGTTCACGTTTTTGAATCAAATCCGCATACATTGAAGCATTTGGATCGGTATTCAGATCTGCTTTGCTCAAACGTACACCCTCATCATGCCGAAAACGCGATGTAACGCCTACGAATCAGCCTTCAAGTTTAAGGCTATCGACCTGGCCATTGAAAAAGTGCGGCTTATAATCCAGTGCGGCTTATGTGTGAATATAGTTAAGATTTTTTCTATAATTTAGTGGGTGCGCCTTATATACTGGTGTGCCCAATAGCCCGAACTTTACAGTATGTTATTTTATGCTTTCCTTATGTTATCATGCCTGTTTTCTTCAGTCTCACTCTCCTACTCCTAAAATATTGATTTTCAGTCTTTCCAATTTTCCGTTCTGGAACATTGTTCTAACATTCCAAGTTGCCAATTTTACATTTTTGAATCTGATCACAATAATTTGATCACAATCTGGTGACACCTGCTCAGTATGATTGATTCCCCACACTGGACAAAGATGCTCCAATGGAGCCCCTATTTCCGTTGTTACGTTTTACTTTTATTTCATCTGGCCATGATTTAATAGGGATGATACGATGGTGGTTTCCTGTTGCCTTCCATTTTTTGTTGTTGTTTTTTTTGTTTTTTACAGACTCTTGTAGCCTTTGTCGTTTCCACGACTTACCACAGGGCAGTGGGGGTTGATATTGTCAGGGAACATTCCCTAAGCCTTTGTCTCTCCCAAGATAATTACATGACAGTGCTGATTTTCTTTCAGTGTTGATTACCTTAGCCTTGGTCTCCCGGGATATCCTTTATGGTGAGCTTGCCACAGGTCAGAGAAACACTGGCCGCCCACAGCTGAGATACAAAGACGTTTGCGAGCGTGACATGAAGGCGCTTGAGATCAACACTGAGTCCTGGGAGGACCTCGCAGATGACCGCAACAGCTGGAGAACCACTCAAGAAACAGCTGCGGATTGGTGAGGACAAACTGTCAGCTGCTGCAGCAGAAAAGCGAGTCCGCAGAAAAGGGATGACAGCCAACAGACCAGCATCAGCATACACATGCGACTGCTGCGACAGAGACTGCCTCTCTCGCATTGGTCTCTACAGCCACAGGCGACGCTGCTTGGACCAATCAGACAGCCCATCTAGACATTAGAACGGATGTACTTTGTCCATGGTCAGCCATGACCGACGGAGGCCTACTACTACTACTGGTCTCCCGGGAGACAAACACATAGCAGTGGTGCTGTTTAGTTATGACTGGAGGTCTGGTTCGTGAGCATTACGGCTTGCTACAGGCCAGTGGGACTGCGTGCCACACGTCTGATTCCAGTATTCATCGTTATAAACGCATGGATTCATCTGACATTATATACGTATAGAAATTTTGTTAATGTTGTTTTCATTGAACATTCATGATCAGTTAAAATGCTTGAACCCATACTATTTTGAGACCCAACATATTTGCTAATGGGAACGCTATTCTTGTGGCTCCATTTGTTTAAACTATGAATGTAAAACAATGTCTGCAATATTGTAGTCTACATTATTTGAAAGAGCAATGGTTAAAACTACAGAATTATGACTTCCCTTTACAATTGAAATAATTGCAATCAAAAGTGAACTCGGCACGAACGGCTCGCAGATTTCGTGTATGTGTGCCTGCGTGTTAGTGTATGGGTGCTTACAAGTACGTGCATATACTTTCCCATTTCTTGTTGAAAGACACTAGATCTTGACTCAGCAAATATCAACAATGAACTGAAAAGATCTTGCCAGACTCCAAGTCTAGGTGTTTTCCCTTATCGCCAAAGTGCAGATGTAAGTGTCATGTGTACTTATTTACATGGTCAAAGTTACCAATACATTGGATTACAGAATTGTGGTTGAGATCAATCTTGATACCTGCAATAGTTAAGAGAACCATGCACATGACGATCGAATGTATTGTAGAGACACTATTATAGCAAGGCATACAGTTAAGACGTCCTGTAGAATAGCCCAATATCTCTATATGACATCAATTGCATGGCATCAGTTTCAGTTTCAGTTTCAATTTCTCAAGATGACGTCTCCACTCTCGGAATGAATTTTATATGCACTTTCGTCACAGGTGCCATGTGATGGAGAAGATTCAAAATGATCACGGCACCTGCCTTAAGCCTGCACATGATTCCAAGAGCTGGCCAGATCCTGAGGTCCTACCTAGATAGTTCCATAACCTTCGTAGGGGAGCGAGGTGGCAGAGACCTCAACTTTTCCCGGGACCAGCACCACAAAGGCGACGCCTATCCCCTCTCCTTTGCTTCAAATTCATATTTATGTTCACATTTTTTCTTTCCAAGACTTCAGACAGGCAAGAAGATTAAATGGTCTTTAAGGGGTGGGACCTGGGAAATCAACCTATCTTCCCAATGTTATATACCAAGGCAGTCAGGCAATGCCCTGCTCTTCACGATTTTCCACTGTCGTGGGATCTTTACCGTGCGCAGCCAGATCACACATGAGTCCGACTCGTTTTTTGTCCCCTGCCAAAAGACTAGACGTCCAGTTTGATTTTTTGGTCAACCTGAGGAGAAAAGTCAAGGCCGTTATGGGGAGCGAACCCTGGAGGCTCCAGTTTAATTATTGGCAGGCAAACGTCTGAACCATTCTGCCACTCTTCTCCCTGGCATCAGTGTATATGAAATGCATTCCAAAGGCAGAGGTGAGAAATTGAAAGTGAAATTGATTTACTGAAGTGTGGTGTATCAGTTGACGTGTGTTATTCCATTCTTCTCATGGATGTCTTCATTCTGATCATGCCTCTTGTAGTTTTACTTCCTGCTATCTCATCTCACCAACTTTCAAAGGTTCTGTTTAAAGATTAGGTCTGGCATTGATATGTCAGTGTCGGAACAATTGGGTTAATAAGAATCTAAAGAGGGAGATCGAGGTGGAACAGACAACCATGGACATTAAGGAAGTTTTCAGATATTCCAAGTTATGTTGTCTGACTCTCTGGTCGTCTGTATTCTTGTTGGCAATGGTATTAACACACATACGTCTGGTTAATACTAATCTACCCATTCATCCAACCAGTGTCAACAATACCATCATCAACACAATTAACACCACAATCACAACTACCACCACCACCAACACTACTGATACCATCATCAACACTGCAACCACCCCCATCAACACCACCATCAACTCTACCATCAACACTAACAATACCATAAACACCTCTTACTCCAACATCAACACCACTACCAACATCAACACTGACACCGCCATTAACGCCACTATCATCACCACCATCAACACCGCTAACAACAACACCACACTCAATACGATCATCAATGCCAGTTCTGGTTTAATGAAGATGAGCTGACATGTGTCCCGGCGTTGACTATCTACATGACCAAACAAACGTCACAGTCCTAGAGGTCAACGTGCAAGACTGTGAAAAGGACAATTTGCCTGACTTGACCAGTGGTCAGGGTGTGGTGCATGGAATGTGTGGGGATTCAACAGTCTACTGTCGTGTCCACATCGAGGCCCCACACCATATGTTTGCACGTGTCACTCTGCACAGGCTGGCGTTCTGGTGTGAGTCCAGTTTGTGGGAAACCTGTCTACATGCTGACTTCTTCCTGATGACCTCGCAGTGTATACAATGTGGGATACACTCACTTCAAGAAGCCGTCTTTGAGTTCTTCGCCAAACATGTTTTTCTTACACACATGAATCTTCCAGCAATGAGCATTACTATAGAGACAATTAAGGAGCATGGCTTCATCATAAGATACACATCAGGACATTCTGGATATGTTCTACTCGCCAGCTAGGGATGTATACAATGAAAAGTCATTTGATGCTTACATCTCTGAAGAACTGAAAGCACCCTTTGGGTGGGTCATTATGATAAGTTCTGAGTCATTTATTTCTAAAAGAGTTTATTGTGACACATGCATAGAGTTTATTTACACGGAAACAAAGACAGATAACAAAACTGTACGCTGGTGCAGTGAATATTACAAGTCACCAAGAGTCTTCCCTGTGTTTCATCTGTACATAAACATTCATCTAAGTTTATATGACGTGTGTGAATACACAACGACAATATTTTTTTCTTTTCATCCTGAGATTGACCAACCTCTAAAGCTATCCAATGGTCAGTTCAACTGTTCTGTAGATCATTATTCTAGCTTTCGGCATCATCTGGACTGTAATCTGGATACAGAGTGTGAAGATGGACAGGATGAAACAGAACACTGTCCCTTTAGCAGTCCTAGCTGTCAGGGTCTGGTGGCCTCACGCAACAAATGTTTTATGCACGTTGCAATAAGCAAACAATTAATCTGGAGAGAGCAGCAATACAGATGTTTAAAGATGGGTAGCCAACCAGCTTCAATCAAAACAAGAGAAGAACAAAACGATTTTCATCACCTTTTTAAAAACTTCTACTCCTTCATAGTGCTCATAGGGTGTAGATCAGGGTGGGCCTCGGGACCTGTTATGTACAGTAAGTTCCAAAAGTGGTCAGACAATACCATGATCTACAACTTGAATCATTTCATCACTAAACATCCATACAGTCCTTCAAGGGTTGTCATGGTCATCGCTCTTGTGGACATGACGTTGATGACGTGTTTTGCACGATGTCAAGTTTCAGATGGAATGGTGTGTGAAACCCAAACTCCAGCAGAAAGCAGGACTGCAGTGCTGAGTGTCCACTTCCCTGAATCATCCCCACTATTGTCCATCTTTACACAGACATCACAGGTCTTATGGACATGTCTGTATGGTCACATTACTCACGCTTTTCTGTCATGTGACGCCAGTAGTCAGTGTGGAAAGATAGCGTATCCACAATCTTGTGTGTTGTGGGACATCAAGTGTCAGATAAAGAACACAACATATCTTCATGGAAGAGCATTTCTATATACGATTGCTATGTTTGAGTGTGATGATGGCATGACAACTCTGCCTTACACTCTGGTGTGTGACTTCTGGCACGACTGTCCAGACAACAGTGATGAGTCATTCTGTGAACACCCGCTCTGTAATGGCTTTCTTTGCTCTAACGCACAGTGTATCATGAACAGTCAGCACTGCAATGGACATTCAGATTGTCTGGATAACTCTGATGAAGAGGATTGCATTGAGGTCAAATTGGACAGTGTCTATTACAGAGAGGCAGATAAAAGGACAACTATCATCATCAGTCTTGATGGCACAGGCTACTTTACTCAGCAGGTCATGAAGGATGATGAATCATGTCCAAACACTCATTATCATTGTACAGATGACCAGCTGTATTGTCTCCCTGTCTACACACGATGTAACGGATTTTCTGACTGTACATATGGTGAGGATGAACAAGACTGTGAGAGAGCGATGTATTCTGGATTCTACCAATGCCGAGCTTCAAGGGTGTGTGTACATGAGGATCACCTGTGTGATGGTTGGGGTCAGTGTCCACAGCATGATGACGAGTGGATGTGTGACATGACATGCCCTGAGGGCTGTTTGTGTCAAGGTCACTCTGCCCTGTGTAGCAGTCATTTTACTGCTTACCTCGTTCCCCATCTGAGTTACGTGGACGCCACAGGCTCAGGAATGACGCTGGCTAATTTCAGCACCAGCCCTTATCTTATTTATTTAAGTCTTTCACGTTGTTCCTTAGCTGATATAGGAGACGTGCAGACTGTAAACCTGCTTTTTATTGATCTGTCCAATAACCAGTTGAAAACTGTCAACATGAAATCTTTTTTGCACATGTGGAATTTAAGGATATTAATTTTGACAAACAACCCTCTGTCATCATTGATATGTATAGAATTTAACGTATATTACTCGTTGAGAATTATAGACTTGTCAAAAACATGCCTAGACATTTTTGATCTTAGGCTGGATATATATTTTCCTAAGCTACGCTGTTTGAATTTATCTTTTTCTGCTATCACAACCATTACATCCACAGGACTTAAAGCTACCCCACAACTGACTGAACTCGACTTGAGAGGCAATCCTGTAAACAATTACCATTTCAATGTATGGTCAGGGTCAAGTTGTTTGAAAACTATCTTTACATCAAACTTTCGTTTCTGCTGCACGATTTTATTTCCAGAACAGGCAGACAAAAGAACATGTTCATCGCCACAACCTATGATTTCGTCTTGCACCAATTTATTACCAGCTGAACTGTATAGACTGTTCTTTGTGTTGAATAGCGTCTTTGCGATTTTGGGTAATGCTGTGTCTGCTATAGTGCTTTTTCTTACACAGAAAACATTTGAAAAAAATTTCACTGTATTCCTTCTTCTTTTCCAGGTGGCTAAAATGTGTATGGGAATCAACACCACTACAATCACAATCGCACATGAAGTGTCTAGTGGAAAATATATATTTTTTGAAAAGATATGGATCAACAGTTTGACATGTAAGATGGCTGGTTTTCTTTCTCTTCTGTCCAGTGAGGTGTCAGTTCTGATCATCTGGTTCATGACACTGGATCACATCATTGTACTTTGTTGTCCATTGACTAGACACAAAGTGGACCAGTATTCAACAGCTGTGGTTTGTGGAGTTATATGGAGTCTGGGAATAATGTTGTCAGTGACACCTTTTCTCCCTGGACTGTCTCACTGGGGTGTTGATGATCAGTCTGGTCTATGTCATCTGGCTTTATTTGACTGTTACAGTTGTCACCAGCAGTTCCGATGGTTCACAGTCATTGTAGTTTTCAACTTTATTTTACATTCTGTGATCGTTGCTGGTCAAGGCATCATCTATAGACGAACACCAAAATACCGAATTCTACTGGATCCCAATAAGAGGTCCGTGTATTCTTCTGCACAGTTGTTGGTCAAACTGGCGTTGACAGATGCTGTGTGTTGGTTCTCCCAGGCTCTAATAATGCTGGTGACATCTGATGATGGTGATTCACCAGACAAGATCCACGTGGCTGTTGTTGTGTTCATCTTACCACTCAGTTCTTCCCTCAGCCCCTTCCTGTACATGTGGAGTATTGCAACACAGCAGCGAAAACAAAGACAAGAAGAGAAAGTCTTACAAATGCTGAAATCACGACTTTCACTTTCTATAAAACATTTCATGTAAGGAATCGTATGATTACCTGCAGGGATAAACTAGTTTACATTAAACAAATGAAAACATTTTCTGCAGTGTTTTGCTATAATATTTTTATTTCATTTGTGTTGTTAGAGAGACCTGACAATTAATTTTGTGTTGTAAAAGGTCTGTTTTAGTTGCTTGGTTGTTCTGCTTTTTTGTTTTGTTCTAACCACTGCATTGCAGACGACTCTGTTTTCCCCCTCTGTTCTGGTGGAGGATTTATACTTGGACTTACTGTTCTTTTTTTGCTTGGTGTCACATCTTTTTCATGACAGACTTTGATCCCTCCTGCTCTGTAGAGGGTTGTTGGAGGTCTTTGTGTAAGTTGTTTTTCCTCCTAGCAGTACTAATTGCTTGTTTGATCTCTTGACACACTTAAATGTGCCTCCATGTGTAGTTTCCTTGGTTAGCTCTATCATGCATGAGCTCAGAACCTGTTCCACTGTCTGTTTGTGCTGGCAGAGCAGGCAAGTAGAGTTATCTGATTTCCCCCATTTCACCAGAATAGCATTTAAGGACAGGAGGACATAAAGAGATCTAAGGAAGAAATTGATTCTGCGAAGAGCCATATGCTATTGGTCATTCCAGCTTAGACTTCTTTGGGGTACTTTCTCCCAAGTCGTCCAGTGCACCTGTTGGTCTTGCTGGACTGCCTTCTGGAGTCCTATGGCGTCCCTTTCTTTATTCATCTCTCGTATTATCATATCTCTTTCTCCCTTTTCGTTGGCTTTTGACCAACATTCCAATTTTGTTGATCCCAGTCGCTACCCGTTTCTCTACATATGCCCTTTTTTCTCTGACTATAAGGCTTTCCTTCACTGCGACCAGTGCCTACAGTCCTCAGCTTCGGCTGATCTCACATCTTTATCTCCTGAGTCTTCAAGCATGCTAAGAAACCTGACCTTTCCTGTCTTGTACTCCTCAACAATAAATTTTAGGGATTGCTTCATTTTTGCCTGGCGACAATTGAACTCAATGTCGGTGAGACTGGTGGAACACCTAGCCATTTCCTTGTGTCCATATTGAAATTGGCCTCCATTGATTCCACTGAGCTTGTGCAGATATCACTTATCAATAGAGGTCAGATGAGCTTTGGAATCAGCATGAACTCCAGGTATCATATTTTGTATTTGCTACAAAAGCCACAACGGTTAATTACCTGTAAACTTTCTTCCGCTATTTTCTTGGTTCCCTTATCTCTTTGCGTACCTTTCAGAGAGTCGTCATACCACCTTCAGAGACTCTTAACTGGTTCTTCTGTTACTGTTTAAATGGACTGAATGGCAACAGTAAATATTACTGTTGCGTCTACTTTGCCTTTCCTCGATGAAAGGCTCCATCGTTCTTCCGGTTTGTAATTCATCCCAGATGAAGCAACAGTTTTGTCCACTTGTTTCAGGATCCTGCGTGTCTTCTCGTCTGTGGAAAGCACTACCACGTCACCGTCCATGAAGTCTCTTACAGACGGAGCATTTGATATCTGTTAAATGGTTAGCTGGGCTGAAATCCTCACTCCCACTTTCTAGATTACCTCCCTGGCTAACTCAAACAGTATTGGAGAATCTGCACAGTCTATGACTACATCCTGATCAACAAAAGATTTAGAAATTCTTTACTGTCAGCAAAAACACTACCAGGCGCAAACTGAAACAATGACCCTCTAGTGGGAAGAAATAGACTGAAATTAAGGAAAAGGAAACAAGCCAAAAGCAACATCAAACTAAATCTTGGACTCTTAAAGACAGATGAAGTGATACGTAAAAAATTTAATGTACATGTTCAAAACAAATTCAGTGCTCTGGAAGACGTTGGTGACAGTGAGGAACAATAGACAGTGTTGAGAAATTCGATAAATGAAGATTGTGAAGAAACACCTAAGGCAGATAGAAAAGCAAAAAAGAACTGGATGACTAATGAAATTTTGGGCTTGAAGGAGGAAAGGAGGAAGGCAAAGAGAAACGAGGAGATATACAGGAAGATAAACAAAGAAATCAGGAATAGGTGCAATGAAGTAAGGAAGCTTGGCTGAAAACAAAGTGCAAAGAAATGGAAGACCGACACAAAACGGATCCTCCGGGTATGTACAGACGAAATGAAGAAATTGTCCACAGGAAAAATACAGGCACATCAACTGGTTGCTTAAAATGGAAAGATGGCACGCGTATCATGGAAAAAGACAAAATATTAGACAGACGGGAGAGTACATTGAAGACCTTTTTAAGGATGACAGAAACGAAGAACGCATTATAAAAAAGAAACACAAGAGCCATTATCAATCATACAAATATTGGTACCATCTCTAAAGTAATTCTGTGCAGACGCTTAAAGCATGAAATGGAAAACGTTTGAGGCTTTTCCTGAATTGGAGATAAAGAAAATGTGAAGAAACGGAAAATTGTTTGTTTGTTTCCATGTGGTTTGTTGTCGTTCGTTATTTCTTTTCAAATTAACGTCTATTCAAATATGTGCTTTTAGACGAAAAAAAAAAAAAAAAAAAAATTGCATTGAAACAGGCCTTTTACGGAGTAAGAAAAAATCCAACAAGCAAACAAATAGGAGCAGGTGGGATTTACAGGTATACAACAATCATGCTTAATCATAGAAAACGACCTACAGGACTGTGCAGTACTGAGTCTCTGTAGAACTTTCCGGTGATGGTCTCTCCTTGTTTGCATGGTTTCTGTAACACGATGGTTTGTTGTCGTGTGTTTGGTAGTGTCTTTTTAAGTCTGTCATGGTGTTTGTTTGCCTTTAGTTTTTGTTTGTTTTGTTTGTTTATTTTTTGTTTTGTCGTTGTTGTGTTTTTGGTGTGTGTGTATATATACATGTGTGTTTCTGTTTTGCTTTTGTTCTTGTTGTGTTCCGTTTTGCTTTTTGCTTACTCCTGTTATTAATAATATAGTTTTAATGCATTATAATATATGGGTATGTCCGTGGGTTTGTGAGTGTTTCTGCATGTGTTTATTGATGCTTTTATTTCACATCTCTTTTTTTTCGTTTCCTTTGTTCTTCTTTCTTTTTTTTTTGAACTTAAACATTCATTTATGTATTCATCTCAATGGTAGCTGATTTTAAGCACTTTCTCGGTCTGTTTGACATTGACATTGCTTGCTTTACTTTTGAAACTCACCAATTCATGACTCTTTAACGGCCGACCTTTGAGATCCAGCAACAAAGAGCCGAATAAATCCTGTTCAGGTGTTTTTTTCAGAAACAGGGAGACAAGCACAAACACACACACACACACACACGCACGCGCGCACGCACGCACGCACCACGCACGCACGCACACACACACACACACACACACATACACACACACACAACACACAACACACACACATATATATATATATATATATATATATATATATATATAAAAGTACTTTCCAGTAGAATGAGACCAACTAACTTACACGTCAAAGACTCACCGGCAAAAAAAAAAAAAAAAAAAAGAATCATTTCATCTGTTCGAAGTATTCACCTCTTGCTGCCCCACGCTTCTGCATTCGCTTGATCCACTGTAGAAATGCCGCTCTGTAGGCTTCTTTGGGTAATGTGACAGACACTGGAAAACCGCCGTTGCCATGCTGCTCGGCTCTTGAAACTTCTTCCTGCCAGAGATTTCTTCAGATATGGAAACAAGTAAAAGTCACAGGGTGCAAGGTTTGGGGAGTAAGCAGGGTGTGGCAAAGTATGGATGTTCTCGGTTGCAAGGTATTCTCGTACGAGCCTTGACTTGTGAGCAGGTGCGTTAGAATGAAGAATCTTGATTCCTCTCATGCCTGCGGTTGGTCGGGAAGTTGCATAAAACTTCTTGATGTCAGACAGTACTGAGTCTCTGTAGAACTTTCTGGTGATGGTCTCTCCTTGTTTGCATGGTTTCTGTAGCACGATCCCCTTTGTGTTGAAAAAGATTGTGTATAGCACTTTCTTTTACGAACGTTGATGACGAGCGATTTAAGGAGGAATCCCACCTTTAGGAATCCCACCTTTAGGAATCCAGACCTTGTTCTGTGACTTTCTCCCAGGTTCATACATGTACACCCAGGTTTCGACACCTGTCACAATTTCATCCAGCAGCTTAGGGTCGCAGTTCTTGTAAATTTTCAGCATATCTTGGCAGAAACGTAACCTACCCCCTAATTTTCTGGCGTCAAAATATGAGGGATCCATCTTGATGACACCTTCCTGTAGCCAAGCTGATTGCTTAGGATCCTCGATGCAGTCGACCAATGAATGTCGAGACAATCAGCGATCTCTTCAAGGCTGACTCTTGAATCAGCATCAACCATTGCCTTCACACTAGCCATTAACTTTTCATCGCACTTTTTGCTTTTTTGCATTTCCCCCTGTTGTCTTCAGTGCTGGCCTGGCCACTTGCAAAATGTTTTACCCATCTGTACACATTTGCTTTCGAAGGAGCAGAAGGTTGTCCCAAAGCTCTCATGTCCGCAAGTATTTCGGATGCATTCTTTCCGAGGGCGTCACGTATCTTGATGTAGCTGCGATAATCCCCTGTTGAAAACGCCATTTTGTTTGCCATTTTTCAAATCAGTGTCTGACAGGGCCGTGACATACACTGTCAGAACCGTAAGAAGGATCAAAGATGAATTTGGCACAGAATTACATCATAGACTGACGTTTTCTGTGACTTGTTTTTCCATTTTCTGTAAATGCGTTTTCAAGCTATACAGACATGATCTCATTCTACTGGAAATCACCCTCGTATATATATATATATATGACACTGGTCGTATGCAGAAATCAACCTTTTGTAGCAAAAATAGAAAAAAAAATAGAGACAATGACAATGAAAAGAAGAAGAAGAAGAAGAACAAAAACAACAAAAACAAAAGTAAGAAGAGCAACAGCAACATCATCACCACAACAAAAACACAACAAAACAGCATAGGAAAAGATAAAGGTCACTCAAAGCAAACAAAGGAACAAAGGTAAACAAACATAATGATCTACCCACGAATGTGACAAACAAAAATGTAACTGACTTTCACTAAACACTGTGATCTATTGGAAACAAAATAACTGATTTTTTTTCATTTGAAAAAAATATCTGCAAATTATTTTACATTGAAACTATTCATGGGTAGATGAGTCATATTTTACTTGTCAAACTCGGTCTGTTGTCATCAATAACATTTGGTCAGCTCCTTGTATGCCAAAAATATGGTGTCTCACAAGGTTCAGTTTTAGAGCCTTTTCTTTTCATTATGCGTTTGAAACTACTTAGCTCTGTTTCACACAGTCAAGAGAACTGTACCATTTTTCTCTTAATGATTCACAACCACACTCCTTTTCTCACTTGAGACATCTCAGCACTGCTAGTGAAATTAAAGACCAGACTGAGAACTTAGCTGCCTGGATGTAAGTGACATAAAGCTGACTCAAAGTAGGAGGAAAAAGTTGCTGATGCCTACGTCGTTGTATATATGACATCACTGGGCGCAATAGTCAAGTTGATAAGTCGTCGGAACTGCAATGAGAAGATCTGGGTTGGTCCTGCGTGGGTACTTACCGCCGGTGAGTAAAAGATGGAGGTTTGTTTGATCTCCCATTTCACGTATATGCACATGTGCTGATGCTTAAAGCACAGTTATGTATATATGCACTTAGAACATCAAATATGCACGTTAAGATCAGGTAATCATGTAAATGTTTGGCAGCTTACATACACATGAAAACACCCTCCAAAGACAAACTGTGCCACAACATACCACCCACACAGTGTGGACAAAACAACGTGCATACACCATCTGAGAAAATAAAACGCTTAAAAAAACTTATGAATTTCGGTTCAAGAATGAGAAGTTGGTGTAGAAGTAAATCCTTTACATAACTTAAAGTCTAAATATAGATTGCCGATGTATACATCATTGTTTTAGACTACTTCAGAAATAAGTCGTCCACTTACATGACAGTGGTGATGACCTCCTCAACCTCTGGCTACGTAGCACTTATAGCCAGGCCACACACACCAAGGTCTGTCCACTGCAGTGTGACCATCCCGCCTGGCAACGTTATCATGATCAGCGTGAGACGGCTTGGAACAGTACAAATTTCACTGTACACTCAGAATTACAATGAACAAGGTATACTTGTGTTCCAGAGTAAAAGATTTCCATTTTTCCTGTCTTTTGACCATGTGTTCAAGACAACGGAATTGAAGATTTCTCTGTCTGGTGGGAATATCGGGACTCCTTATTTACATTTCCATGTTTTATTTTCCTTTCACCCTGAAGAGAAAAAGCCCCCAAAACTGTCTGGTGGTCTGTATGGCATGTTCAATTGTTCTGTGGACTACTATTCTAGTTTTCGGCATCACCTGGACTGTAACCTCAAAGCAGATTGTGTGGATGGACAAGATGAAACAGAACGCTGTCCCTTCAGCAGTCCTGAGTGTCAGGGAGATTCTCATTATGTAACCACTGCTACAGGTACGTGATGACATATGATCTGGAAAGAGTTAACCAGTCTGAACTCAGAGCTGACAAGAGAGCCTTAGGATATTGTATTTCTCTCGGAGCCACACTTGGAATGCCAAAATGTATCAGCAACTGGTATACAGTTATGCAAAATTTCAGCTGGATAGCTCTTGAAAATATTTTGGTTGGTCTGCATTTTGGTGACAGGTCAGTGTCCAACATGTACAGGTACTCTGTTGTGGGACTTGACAGGACTGTTATATTTCGTCCTGTCAACAAAGTTAAGAATTGGTTCTCAAAGGGAATGTGTTTAACACAATCTGTTTTAGTGATACGCTCGCGCAAGTGCAAGGAAGAAAATTCATTAGATCTTGGAGCAATCTGTGAATTCAAGAAGCGTCACACTTTAGAAGAGAATGATCACTCCAAAACAGTATCCTTTACCAGCACCCAGTCCATAGACAATACAAGAAATATGTTTCTGACTTTGTGCCCTGGTGGTCATTGGACACATACGTTTCTTTTGTGTGGTTCCCATGAGTATAATGTGTGTGGTCAGGGCTACACTTTCCCTTGTGCGTTTTATAATCACTCGTCACTGACTACACCTGGAATTTATCATGCCACAGAACGACACGTCACTTCCGTTCCTGTATTTCAATGTGAAAATGACGTAATACTGCCGTTCATTTTGGTCTGTGACGTCAGATCTGACTGTCAGGATGAGAGCGATGAGTCCTTCTGTCAGCATCCTCCTTGTGTCTACATGTTTACCTGCACTAATGGTCAATGTGTGAGTTACGATTACGTGTGTGACGTACAGTCTCACTGTCTGGATCATTCTGATGAAAAGGACTGCCCCATTCAGGGAATTCATGAAACAACGAACATTAAAGACCCATCACCAGCCCTCATCAACTTTGATGGCATCCACGTATTTATTTCAACAAACATGAATCACAGTCAGTCTTGTCCTGACACACATTATCGTTGTTCTGGTGAGTACAATGACTGCCTGCCGGTCTATACACGTTGCAATGGAATGTACGACTGTGCTTATCATGAGGACGAAGAAGGATGTGGGGCCATTGTGTGTCCAGGGTTCTTCAGGTGTAGATCTTCCTCAATATGTGTGCATGGCAACCACCTGTGTGACGGCTGGCCTCACTGTCCATTGCATGATGATGAAATGCTCTGTAACATGACCTGTCCTGTAGAATGCCTGTGTCAAGGGCACTCTTTTCTGTGTCCTCAGCCTTTCATTCCCAAACACTTCCCTCAGCTGCGTTCTTTGGATGCCACAGGTTCAGGTTTGAATCCTTTAGACCTGTGTCACAACATCTATCTTATTCATTTGATTCTTGCCCAGTGTTCTGTGACTTACATGCCTAATATAAAGTCATTGAATCTAAGGGTTCTCGATCTCAGTGACAATGAAATACACAATGTCACCATGGCAATTTTTTTTAATTTACAGAATCTGAAGACGCTGTCCCTGTCCAGAAATCCTCTTACTGTGCTCTATACAGATCCATTCTCCATTACCATACAAAGTGTTTTAACAACTATAGACCTTTCACACACCACACTAACACGTTTTGATACTAAAGTCTTGTCACAGTTTGTGCACTTGCAGAAAATAAATTTAAGTTTTACTTCAGTCCATACTGTCCTTTCAGAGGGTTTTCAGTTGCTACCACACTTAGCTCACCTGTACATGGAGGGTAGTCCAGTGAAAACATTTCCACCTGATATATTTCACGGTCTGTCTCATCTACGTGTCATATCAACACAAAACTATAAACTTTGTTGTAAAGAAATACTCCCACCTAACTTTGATGACACCGTTTGCCACGCCCCCAAGGACAAAATTTCATCATGTGAAGATTTGCTTCAATCAGAGATGTATCGTGTGTTTTTGTGGCTGGTCGGTTGCATGTCAGTGACTGGTAACGTCTTCTGTTTCATCGTACGTTTTTGTGCATGGAGGGTGGCATCTGTAGGTGGCTTCAATGTGTTTGTCACCAACCTCACTATGGCTGATTTTCTGATGGGTATCTACATTGCAATCATTGGAGCAGCTGATAAATTGTTTCGTGGCAAATATATCCATTATGATAACATGTGGATGAACGGTGTCGCCTGTAAGGTGGCAGGATTTCTGTCTCTGCTGTCCAGTGAAGTATCAGCTCTAATCATCTGGCTCATCACACTAGACCGTTTTATTGTTCTTCGTTTTCCATTCAGCACTCTGCGATTTCAGAGGACTTCAGCAGCAGTAACGTGTTTGCTGACTTGGTTGGTTGGTTGGTGTTTTGCCATGTTGCCTTTACTTCCAGTGACATCACACTGGGAGTTTTACAGCCAGACAGGTATATGCATTCCACTGACAGTAACGAGACAAGGGTTTAAAGGACAAATGTATTCTTTCAGTATACTGATTGTCCTTAATTTTATTCTCTTTTTGTTCATCTCTGTGGGCCAGGTTTTCATCTACTGGTCAGTACAGAAGAATGCTTTGAAAACCAGCGCTACAAAAGTGTCCAAAGATATAACCATAGCTCGGCGTTTGATCAGTGTGGCTGTCACAGATTTTATGTGCTGGTTTCCCATTGGACTTTGTGGACTGTTGGCGTCAGTAAGTGTTCCAATCCCTGGAGAGGTGAATGTAGCTTTAGCAATTTTTGTACTGCCCTTGAATTCTGCTC
>JAPXFY010000032.1:11124061-11134061 GCA_030674185.1 Monoplex corrugatus | reverse complement strand
GCACACCCACTATGCAGGAACACTCCATCTGCACAGTGTGGGCAAAACAACGTAAGTACACGTACCTTTAAAAATTGCAACACTGATTAAAACAAAAAAAGAAAAAAGAAATAAATAAAAGAAAAAGAAAAACAACAACAAAAAGGTAGCTAAAAGACTGGTCTTGAGTCCATGGCTCTTTCTAAAAATTAAACATAATAGGCCAACAAGAAATCTGTGATCTGCTTGACAAATAAGCCCACAATTCTTGTATTATCAGTATAGTGCTCTAACCAGCTGACCTAACGGGCCTGTTAGTATTTACATTGTACACGAGAAAAAGCTTCTAAACAATCAAAACAAGAAACACGAACTTGGAAGATTCCATTGAGGGACAGCATCACTCAAAGAATTTTACTTATACTTATCTGGCCGCAGAGACCCAACATATCTTGTTTATTTAAAACCCTACTTTACTTACCTTTTGAGTGTAAAGAGCAGTAATCCTGGGTACTCTGCTGTACTGGTGTGAAACTTGGACTACCTACTGAAGACACATTTAACAGCAGGAATGAATAAACAAAGACGTCTGCACAAGATCTCAACTTGACATGACAAGAATGATTCTTCATTCTTCAAGTTCTAAAGAAACGTAACATGCCAAGGACAGAGTATCTGCTTATCAAACCTAGCCTCAATGGACAGCCAAATTGTCCATGTGGAAGACAACTTTATCTTAAATATACTCCTGTATGGAGCTGAAGCTGTGATACCATGACCAAGAAAGATCACTACAGGAAAACGATACACGTAGGATCTGAAGGCCAACCTCATTCCTTGCAGCATCAACACCACCCGTTGGGAAACATGGCCCACAACAGAGTAAGCTGATGGCAACAGTGCACGCAGAGCACAGCCATATTTTGAACAGAGCAGAACAACATATGGGGGACCAGCAGAAGCAGAACCTAAGGCTGAAAGACTGTTTTCCACACAGTACAAGCTGAAGATCAAAATATCTCCATGATCAGTTATGTATCGCACATGAAGTCCCACACAAGACAATACCAGTATGCTTACTGATCCACCAGGTCAACAGGAGAATTCATTATCATCATCACTTACCTTAGGCATGTGCCTGTGTATTCTGCAACGTCTTATAATAAATAGGCGTGAGTGTGTTTAGCTACCAGGAAAGGCCTCTTCTAATGATTTGTATTTATATTGAATTAATTTGGAGTAAATCAAACTTAATAAATAGCATCATCTCTTGAAAGCAGATGAAAGAAAGGCTGTTGGAGTTGATCAATACAGCCTCAAAAAAGGATAATATTCAAATAACGTGTATTCACTTTTGCAACTCAAAGTCAGTAAGTCTATGCTATGAAATAAAAGAAAAAAATGAAAATAAAAGAATACCCACTATTACCTCATTTCTACACTTTGCTGTGTTGCTAATATTTTTGTGTAAAGACGCATTTCATACTGTGACCTGGTTATATTTACAGTTTCTATGATGTATTTGTGCTGACTTTAGTTCTGCTCCCATTTTTTTGTGCTCTTGGCAACAACAGGGTATGTGATGTGAGTAACAGTGTTGAAAAGAGTAGGATTTTAGTATGGTATGGATAGAAGGTTAGTTGACGGAGAGAATATGTAGCTTTAGCTAGCAACTGTGATGTAAAATGCGAAGCTAGCAGTTTTGTTGTTGAGTTATGGTCGAGGAAGACTGAAATGGAACCATTGTAACATCGTAATGTATACAAAACTTAAGAATGTTGATGTAAACGAACATTTTTTTAGTGACTTTTCCTCTACAATACTTTTTATTTCCATGAAATAGACACAAGCTGGGAGATTATGAATCACACTAAATCACAATTCTACCCAGCATCTTCTTTTCTATCTGAATTATTATACAGACATCACAAAGGGACGTGCATTTCAAAAGGATAGCTCATTTACTAAAACATTGTTTATGACACAATCAGTCATCAACAAATGTTGAACTTTTATACCAAAGGAGAACAAGGCACGTGAAAGTATCTTTCTATTCATTTTTTTGCAAGTTAGAGGTGAATAGAAAAACATGACTAAAGAATAACATTAATAACGAAAAATAGGAAAAGATAACAAATATTTGTGGGACATTTATGAGGCAAACAAAAATTAGAGCACCTAGTCACACCAGGAACGCTGGAAGGAAAGAGAGCACCGGGTAGATACAGGGAGAAAATATTGGATGGACTTGCAGAGTGGTTGAGGAACAGAGAGGATGGGAGATGTGCTTGCAGCAACAAGGAATATATTGGCATGGAGAGTCATGATTGCCAACGCCGTGCTGCAAGGCACGTGATGATTATGATGAGATGAATAGAAAGATACTTTCACGTGCCCTGTTCTCCTTTGGTATAAAAGTTCAACATTTGTGGATGAGTGATTGTGTCATAAACAATGTTTTAGTAAATGAGCTATCCTTTTGGAATGCACGTCTCTTTGTGATGTCTGGTGTCCAGTGAAGTATCAGCTCTGATCATCTGGCTCATCACGCTAGACCGTTTTATTGTTCTTCATTTTCCATTTAGCACTGTTCGATTTAAGAGAATATCAGCAACAATAACTTGTTTGCTGATTTGGTTGGTTGGCTTGTTTCTGGCCATGTTGCCTTTACTTCCAATGACATCACACTGGGAGTTTTGCAGCCAGACTGGTATATGTATTCCACTACCAGTAACGAGACGAAGGTTTGAGGGACAAGTATATTCTTTCAGTATATTGATCATCCTTAATTTTATTCTGTGTTTGTTCATCTCTGCAGGCCAGGCCTTCATTTACTGGTCAGTAAAGAAGAATGCTTTGAGAACCAGCTCCACGAAAGTGTCCAAGGATATAACCATAGCTCGGAGATTGATCAGTGTGGCTGTCACAGATTTCATATGTGGGTTTCCTATTCGATTGTGTGGTCTCTTGGCATCCATTAGTGTACCCATCCATGAAGAGGTGAATGTAGCTTTAGCAATATTCGTGCTGCCCTTGAATTCTGCTCTTAATCCCTTTATGTACACCTTCAACACAGTCATGGAGAAACGGAGAAAAACGAAAGAAACTAAACTGCTTAAATGGCTGGAGTCCCACACTGATTTCATTGACAGCTAATGGAATGTGTGCGGGATTATTTCATCCAGAATATGTATTCTCTCTTTCTCACTAACTCACTCACTCATTTTCTCTCTCTGCCTCTCTCTGTGTCTCTCTGTCTCTTTGTCTTTCTCTCTCTCTCTGCCTCTCTACCTCTCTTTCTTTGCGCCTCTCTCTCTCTCTCTCTGCCTCTCTACCTCTCTCTCTCTCTGTCTCTCTCTCTGTCTCTCTCAGATTACAGATTTCACAGATCTCTGTAACCCATGCATCTCTCACTCAATGTTTTACATTTTTAATGTAGTCTTGTTTGATTTGTGTCTTTGCAAACCCAATACACACACAAAGACACACACACATATGTATATATAGATATATGTACACACACACACACACACACACACACACACACACACACACACACACACACACACACACACACACACACACATATGTATATATATATGTATACATATATATATGTACATACATATGTATATGTAGATATATATATATATATATAGATATATATATATATATATATAGATATATATATATATATATATATAGATAGATAGATGGATAGATAGATAGATATATAGATAGATAGATAAGATACTTACACATTCATGTGGGAGCAGGCAACACATGAGTGCATCCATGTAAACACATAATATACAGAGAGAGAGAGAGAGAGAGAGAGAGAGAGAGAGAGAGAGAGAGAGAGAGGGAGATATGCACACAAACACACACACACACACACACACACATATATATATATATATATATATATATATATATATATATATATATATATATAGAGAGAGGAGAGAGAGAGAGAGAGAGATATATAGATATATACTCACAAACTTGCAACAACACATGTCTGTACCTTTTTATGTTTTCATGGTAACGCCTTCTCTTTAATTGCTTTTTGTTCCCCTTACTTATAGCTTAGTTCTTTTGCACTGTTCTATTTTCTGCTTTTTGCAAGACAATGAGTTTAGCAGTGGCAAGTATGTAACATGGTTAATGTTTTCATATCTATACTGTTGAAAAACATAGTTTCATCATTGTCTCTCTCTGTCTCCCTCTGTCTTTGTCTCTGTCTCTGTCTCTGTCTCTCTGTCTCTCTGTTTCTCTCTCTCTCTCTCTCTCTCTCTCTCTCTCACACACACACACTCTCTCTCTCTTTCTCTCTCCATTTGTCTCTCTGTTTCTCTCTGTCTCTGTTCCCCTCTCTCTCTGTCTCTCTCTCTTTCTGTCCGTTTGTCTCTCCCCATCTCTCATACACACATGCACATACACAAACAGATTATATGTGCACATACATACATACATACATACATACATACATACAGACATACATACATACATAAACATGCATACATACATGTATATGTGTATACATATATATGTATTATGTACGAGTATGTATACATATATATGTGTATGTGTGTGTATGTGTGTGTGTGTGTTTGTGTGTGTGTTGTGTGTGGTGTGTGTGTGTGTGTGTGTGTGTGTGTGTGTGTGTGTGTGTGTGTGTGTGTGTGTGTGTGTGTGTGTGTGTTGTTAACGTGGTAGATAATACAGGAAGCTTGTGGACAGGGTCAATGAGTCAAAAGATTAAGGCACAAACTGCAGAGCAGCAGTAATATGAGGTGACTGCTATCCAACTTTCTTTTGTCACACAAAAATAATCTTTGCCAACTGTTAGATACATACCAACAAACACTTCTGATATGCAAACAGAATTACAAAGGCATTATGACTTACAACTTTAAAAAACAACAACGCGAAAGCATATGGTCAAACCGTTCAAATATTTTTTTTTAAACGAGAAGTGTTACATGAAATCCGTGGTTCGTAATTCTCAAGATAAGTGTGACCTCGAAGAAACTTCGATCAAAATCAAATTTTAAGTCCATCACGGATAATAACAGACTGTCAAGACCATGGAAATAGATTTTAAATGTTGTCAGATTATATAAATAAAGTGCTGTTCAAACACTTTTTTTGAAAAATGCAGACTTTGAGCACTTTATATTCATATGATTTTACGTGGGCGTTTTATCACTTTGACGTATGATTTCATGACTACTTTACAAACCTCAACGTTAACAAAATGTGATAAAGATCCATTGATAAAGAGTTGAGAAAATCATCGTATTTTTAAACAACTTCTTATCTTAGGTACATTTTTCTGTATGACCCTGACCTTAGAGTTTTACTTTCGAAACGTATGGTTTTACGACTCCTTCAGAGTCCATACTATTCTCCGACGTGCTGCTTCCAGGGAAATGGCGGACGTTATTAATTTTTCATTGTGTGAAGCGGCCTTGCTATTCAAGGGAAATCAACCAGTCATCAAGTTGAAACCTTCCACTACACAGTTCCTTCCCTTAGACTGTATAACTTTATGTCTTTATTGCAAATAGAAGGGGCTCAGAATTGTTGTAAAACTGCTAAAAATAGTGCGTCACAGGAAATTTCCGGGGTCCATTTAGCCACGCCTTCATTGAGTTAGGATGTACCAATGAAGAGCTAAGAAAAAAAAAGGTTTCATCATGGATATAGGAGAGACTCACAGACAGACAGACAATTGAAACAGACACACACTGCTCTTGTCAATATGATGACGATAATGATGATGATGATGATGATGATTATGTTGACGACGATAATGATACCAATAATAACAACAACGATAATAATAATAATACTAATGATAATAACAATAACGATAACAATGATAATAATAATGATAATAATAATGATAATGATAATAACAATAATAACAATAATGGTCATAATATGACAATAAATATATTAATGATGAGAACATAATGACGATGATGATGGTAATAATAACAATAACCATGATAACAACAATAAAAACAGTAATGATGATAATGATAATAACAATACCAATGATAGTAAAAATGATAATAATGATGATAATAATAATTGTAATAACATCAATAACAATAATGACTTTACTATTCATAGCGCCTTACCTGTGCATCTAGGTGTTCACAGAAACACATTTTCAAATGCGTTGTCAAAGTTATAGACCTATTCACAATCATGCAATAGACACAGGAACAAAACAGTAGGAAGACCGTAGGCATGGAAATATGCGAAGAGGTAAGTTTTGAGGTAGGAATAGAACGGTTAAACAGATGTGAGGTGTTTGATATTATTTGGAAGGGAATTCCGGAGCTGGGGATAATAGCAAAGGAACGGAAATAGTGACATTTACGTTCCAAGCTGTGTTGCTTTTTCTAAATCTCATAGATGGTTCTGTTATTTCGGTTGATTGAAGTGCCATGCTGATAGCAGAGGACACGAATTCTTGGCCAGCTACAATTCAGCAGGCTGGCTGGTTCCTGTTATACAGCTGTTTACTTGAGATCTGTTATCTTGAGTTCTATCCCAGCTTCATCATCATCATCATCATCAGATGCCCTGCCGCATGGCGTTGGCGATCATGGACTTCCATCCATCTCTATCTCTCGTTGCCCCTAGCATCCCCCACCCTCCTCATCTCCAGCCACTCTGCAAGGCCGTCCAGCGTTCTCTCCCTGGGTCTACCTGGTGCTCTCTTTCCCTCCAACTTTCCCGTTGTGACCAGGTGCTCCAAATCCCCCTTCCTCATAAAATGGCCTATAAATGTTGCCTGTCTTTTCCTAATCTTCCTTATGAGTGATCTACCTGTGTCTGCCTCCACCAAGACTGTCTCGTTTGTTTTCTTTGCTGTCCATGTAACTGTCAACATTCTTCTTAGAAACCCCATTTCGGCTGCCTCAATTTTGCTCTGGCTTTGCTTGCTGACTGTCCACGCCTCGCATCCGTACAACAGTATTGGTTCCACATAACATTCAAGGTCTCTCTTTCTGATGTTAACTGATAGGCATTTGTTACAGCATAGAAACTGATCTTGGCCTAGTCACTGGCCATCATAGTCATGGTGCCAGGAATTCATCCAGACAGTGAAAAGAGAGCATATGAAATTATCTGAGTGTGATGACCCCTCTTAAATAATTTCCAAACTCGATTTATGAAAATAGGGACAGTAATAAAAAACCTATATCCACTTTACGGCAGATTCATTTAAAGCTGTTCATTGGTGAGTGTTGGCGTTCCTGTTTCGTCCTATCTACTCTTTGTCAGATGGGCAGACACTCTTGGACATTGTATGTAAAGCTGCGGTTTTCAGTTTGGTCGCTGCTCTTTTCTTTGTGATTCTGAGTACATGTAGTTTGGTATTGGCTGGCTGGTTGGATGATTAAGTTACTAGAACATCTGACAACTTTAGCATCAGCACCCTAGCGCTAAATTCAAATTAATGAATGAATCCAAATGTTCACAGAGAGATTGAAACCACAAGCCAAAGAGCAAACAGTGTCAACTATTAATGGATCCAGCTCGTGAAACACTGTATCATCCCTTTTGAAACAAAATTCAATTTCAATCTCATTAATTCTGTTTTCATCCCACCCCATCATAATTGTGGCAGACCTGAACTCTGAGAAGGATTTCAGTTCACCATAACATTCATCAACAGAAAATGACATTGTTTGTCCATTTGATCAGAGCGTGATTCCACTGGCTGGCTCAACACTCTTACAAGATTCAAAATGTAAGTGTAAAATGAGAATCAGACCAAGGAAGGCTTGGATGGACAGTATGTGGGAAGTTTTACCCAATGTTTATGTTTATTCAATGTTTAGCTTGACACAAATTGTGAAAAAATACTTAATATTTTATTCATTATAAGGAATGCTGTATGCAAATCATATGTTCAGCTTAATCCTGTTTCATACATAAATCCATATATGATTATGTATCATACATAAGGTGGTCGTTGGATTCATATTTGTTTTTTTGTAGAGAAAAGGAAGGCTGTGTCCCTACAACCTGATTTATTTGTGGTAAAATATTACATGATAACAGGGGGATATTCATAAAACCCAGACACAAACGTTTAGAAATAGATACACAAATATCTCTCGTGGAAGTCTGTTTAAAGCCATGGAACCGACGATTAGAGAATGACTGGAAACCTAGGAACCCATGCCCTATTTGAATAATGACGCTGAGTTTGAACGTTCAGTCCTGAATGGATATGTACACCATAAATCACCGTTCATCCCGTAACTACAGGGTCACTGACATGGCCAACCATTCAGCTTTAATTGTGTGCCAGGAACTGACCAGAATTTCCTGACCTCAGCGTTCGACAAACTCCACAAAGAGATTTCTTATTATGTAGAATACTCAGAAACTGAATATTAATCAAAAGGATTTCTTATCATGTAAAGCACTCAGAATTGAATATCAATCAAAAGCATTTCCTATTATGTAAAACACTCAGAACTGAGTATCAAGTAACTTTCAAGAAACATTCATTCTTTTACAGGTCGATGAGCCTGTGGCAAAACTCTGGAAAGAGATTAAGTCACGTTAAATCCACGACTTCTGGAGACAACAGCGGTTCAGCAGTTCCATTCTATAATGACTGGACAGAGTTACCAGACCTTCATGTCAAATTGAAAATGGTCAGACAGAAGTGCTATCATGTTTGCTTGGCATGTTCTTTGTTTTCTGTAGCCTGATTTCGAAAAGTTCAATAAAATAATGCATTTTGAACAAAGTGGTGTTGACACAACTTTATGGTAATGTCTCTGTCTGACTGTTCAGTTTTTTTCATGTGACATGACTTACTCCTCCTCCAGACCAACTAAATCAAACAAGTCCATATTTTTTACCAGTCACCGTGGTGTAGTGGTTAACCCAACAGACTACCGACTGGAATGTTGTGGGTTCGAATCCCCATCAAAGTCATTGTGGGATTTTTCGGCACTAACTGGCTCCTACCCAGAGTTGGGCGTGCTAAGGGCTCATTGGGAAGACTGGAACCACACAGTCAAGTCCCATGCACTTCACGGACGCGTCATTGAGGGAGGGAGGGAGAGAGGGAAAGAGAGACACAGGCAGGATGAGAGGGAGAGAGAGAGAGAGAGAGAAAGAAAGAGAGGGAGAGAGAAAGAGAGAGAGAGAGAGAGAGAAAGAAAGAGAGGGAGAGAGAAAGAGAGAGAGAGAGTTCAGACTTCAGAACTTTATTACTCAAGGATGGTAGCATTAGAGAGAGATCACTGCCTCACTCACTATGTTCCTCCCTCTCTTCCTGTATTCTGAGTTGGTGGAGTTCTGAGATTCTTTAAGAAGGATTCGTCATATTCCAACAAATCATATATGCTTCAGCGAAAACCTCCAGCAATTGTCTGACAGATCCTTTGAGCCTGCACAAACCCCTATGCGCTAGCATGGTCTTGAAATAGAGGGGGGAGAGAGGGGAAGAGAGAGAGGGGGGAGGAGACACAGAGATACAGAGAGACAGGAGAGAGAGGGGGTACAGAAGGAGAGAGAGAGAGGAAAGAGAGAGAAGAGAAGAGAGAGAGAAGAAGAGAGAAGAGAAAAGAGAGAGGAGGAGAGAGGGGAGGAGACACAGAGATACAGAGAGAGAGGAGAGAGAGAGGGGAGGAGACACAGAGATACAGAGAAGAGAGGAGAGAGAGAGATGAGAGGGGAGGAGACAAGAGAGAGAAGAGATAGAGGAGAGAGAGGGGGAAAGAGAGGAGAGAAGAGAGAGAGAAAAGAGAGAGAGAGAGAAGAGGAGAGAGAGGAGAAAGAGAGAGAGAAAAGAGAGAGAAAAAGAGAGAGAGAGAGAAAGAGCAGAGGAGAGAGAGAGAGAGAGGGATTGGATGGAGGGTTGGTAGAGTGCGATTGGATGGTTGATTGGTAGTTGTTGGTGGTTGGCTGGTTGTTGGTGTTGGTGGTTGGTTGGTGGTTAGTTTGTGTTTGGTTGGTTGGTTGGTTGGTT
>JAPXFY010000032.1:11112639-11123961 GCA_030674185.1 Monoplex corrugatus | reverse complement strand
CCATCTTTTGTGAGTGGTGTATTGTCATGTTGTCAGGTGGTAAGGTCTAGTCCTCACTGGCAAATATATTTTCAGGAACCAGAAAAAAACACGGAAAAAAGAATCAGCGCGTATTTAATACAAACAAAGAAGAAAAGACAAGACAAGACAAGACAGGACAAGACCAAAACCTTTTCTCACACTGGATGAAGCAGCAGGGAAATTGATTTTTGTATGTGATGTTTATTTTTTGTGATCGTATGCGTGGCAAAGGGCAGTTAACAGATAAATTTGCGCTTGTCTTTCTGGTTGTATTAAATACGCGTTCTGATTCTGCTGTATTATATGGAGGCTTGGATGTTTTAATTCTCTGTCTTGCCTTGTCTCCCCCGTGCTCCTGTTCCGAGCCTTTTATCTCACTTCACTTCTTCCAAACTCCACATCCCCTATCAAATATGCGTGGTTGTGTTATTGCCAGAATCAAGCAATGGGGATGGTAGTGGCATATTGATGACATCACTGTAGTAGTCAATTTTTCCACTTCTGTCCCTATCATGTATCTCTATATGTTGATATATGTAAATGCGTTTATACACATCCATTGATTTTATATATGTATATGTCTATTGCATATATATATATACATATATGCATATGTACATATACATATACACACATATACATATGCATAATATTATATATACACATATGTAATATAAATATATATATATATATATATATATATATATACATGTATAGATAGATACAGATAGATACATAGACAGATAGACGGACATAGACGCATATATCTCTCTCTATATATATGTATATGTGTGTGAATTTATATACTAATATATATATATATATAATATATATATATATTCATATGCATTATCTCCCTCCCACCTTTCTTACTTTATTGATGGTGTCTGCGTCCTATTAATATGATTACATTTTCTTTTCTTTTTCTTTTGTGTAAATGTTTTCTCGTCTTTTGTATCCTGTATAAACGTCGAAATCAGTAGGTAGTTTGTTCGTTTCTGTGTCTGCATGTACATTGTTCTAGTCCTCTGGTGAATACGGTACATTTGCATTACCTCTGTCGATTTTGTTTTGAAATCAAAATCATATTTTGAAGTAGGTACCCATGTTGAGTTAATCCATACTTTTAATACATCTATTAGCGACTGCAAAATGAGCGAGGAAAACGAAACTCCAACTCGCACAAATTCACAGCTCCAATAAAACAGTCGAAAACGAGACGGATTTATGGAATCGTTGAATTGGTATGAATGAAAAAAATGCCAGAAACGTTCATGGAAAATGTTGTCCAGTTGGCTGTAGATAATTTCAGTAACGTTTTATTGCAAGCAAATATCTTACGACATAATATGACAAGAATACTCTGTAATGAAGCGTGAAACATGTAGCGCTTTGGACATTTTTGTAAAATGATGAGGATGATAAATCAGATTACAGAACTGTCTAATATTTTCTCCCTGGTTTATCTGTGCTCTTTTTCCCTCCAGCTTTGTTTTTGTAATTTTGTGTTCAGATTTATTTTGCCTCATAAAATATACTTTAAATGTAGCTTGTCTTTTCCTTAACTTCTTCCCTTAATACTCTAGTTTTGTTTGCTTTTGTAAAACTGTCTTACTTGTTTTCTTTGCTGTCCACTGAACTCTTAACATTTCTTAGAATCCACATTTCAGCTGCATCAATCTTGTTCTGACTTAATTTGTTGATTGTCCAGGCTTTGCATCCATACAGAAGTATTGGTTCTACATAGCATTGCAAAACTATCTTCTGATGTCATTGATAGGCATAGGTGTTAGAACGCATTCCATTTTCCTGAATACTGCTTGCTTGCTATTCTGCTGAATTTTCAATGTGCATCACCCTTTTTATGAGATGACTGTCCAGTATTTAACCTCATCAATTTCTCTCAATTTGTGCCATTGCATTTATTTACAATTTTCCATTATTCTAAGCTTGTGTAGGTCTTTTTTATTTTGCAATTACGGTGTCATCTACAAGGAAGCTCGTTTATCATTTTCCTCCAACTTGTATCCCAGGACATTCTTCTTGGTTTCTTGGTTTTGCTGTAAAATGAAAGCAAATCTGGTGACAGAACACATTCTTGTCTAACCCATCTTTGATACAGTAAGAAGTTTATTTCATTTTTCTACTCTCATTACTGCTGTTCGTTCCCTATACATGTATATATTCCTGATTATTCTTAGATTTTAATTCCATTAGTATGGAGGTTTTCTAGTTGGATGATTAATTCTTTCTGCCATGCCCAATCAGACAGCTTGGTGTAGTCAACAAACATACAAAGTCATCTCTAGTTAACTCAATTGAACTTTCTATGAGAGTTTTTTAGGACATACATGGCAGTAACAATTTCTTTCTGTTCAACAAGTCCATATTGCTTTTCTGATATTTCTGATTTGATTCTAACCTTGTCTTCGTTTTCATTGTTCTTAATAGAATCTTTGTTACGTGACTCATCACGCTGATTGTATGAAGAGTTTTCGAAAGCCCGATGAAAATTTGACTTTGGCGTATCTTTTAGGATTTTTCAGGTGTCATAAACTTCATTTAGAAAGGCTGTTACTTTTTCATAAAAAGCAGCTGCCATTGCTGTCGAAGTGAATGACGGTCTTCAGATGAAAGAAGCAATCTTTGTCTAGATGCTGTTGTATCAGATGTGTACAATAATGTCGAATGCATTCTATTTATGGAAATACTAAAGTGATATGGCGTCACCATGACAATCACTAGATGGATTCTAGATAAATTCCAAGAAGAAGAATTTATCTACGACTTCAAACAGGTGTTTAGCACTAGAAAAGCTTTCACGGGTCTCTTCAAGGATATATATATATATATATATATATATATATATATATATCATCATCATCATCATTACCATCATCCATCATCATCATCATCATCATCATCTCATCATCATCATCATCATGTGCCCTGCTACATGGAGTTGGCAATCATGGCCCTCCAAACGCGTGTATCCCTTGTTGTTGCAAGCACATCTCCCACCTTGGACGAAAAAAGAACACCAGGTAGACCCAGGAAGAAAATATTGGATGGACATGTGCTGGGATGACAGGATGGGAGAAGTACTTCTAGTGACAAACGATAGATTCGTATGATGGACTATAGTCGCCAATCCCATGTGGTGGACACATGAAATGATGAATGGTTCACAACTATACTGCTTTTCTCACCTGTGACATCTCAGCACTGCTAGTTAAATTAAAAATAGTGCAGGGAATCAAAGTAAGAAGAAGAAAAAAATGTTGATATGTAACCCATTTTTGTGTATGATTTTGATGGTGAACCATACTCAAGTGGGTAAGTCTTGGACTTCCAATTGGAAGGTCAGGGTTTGTCCTGGTAAAAGATGGATATTTGTTTGATCTCCCATATGAACATGTATACATACCTGCTGTAGTTAAACATTGTTATGAGTGTATGCAAGCAGAATGGGTAAATGTTCAGTGGTCACATGAAAACCAAAGACAAACTGTGCCACAACATACCATTCTCACAGGTGGATCAAGGAAAGTGCATACACGCAAATGAGATGAAAGAAAAAGTGATGAATTTCGGTTCAAGCATAAGTCATTGTGCACAACTCATTGCATTAGATCACTTTAAAAAAGAGAATCAATCATGGATGTGTGTGTTTTAAATAATTTAAACTCCAAACATAAATTGTTGATGTGTGTATAATTGTTGTAGATGGCTTCAAAAATAACTCATCCACTTACATGACAGTGGTGATGACATCCTCGACTTCTGGCTACGTAGCACTCATACCCAGGTCACACGTGCCAGAGTCAGTCAGCTGCATTGTGACCATCCCGCCTGGCAACGTTATAATGATCAGCGTGAAAAGGTATGGAGCAGCACAAATCACACTGTACACTCTGAATTACAATGGACGAGAAATACCTGTGTTCCGGAGAAACATATCTCCGTATTTCCTGTATTTTGTTCATGTGTTCAAGGTGACGAATTTGAAGATTTCCTTATCTAGTTTGAGGTTAGGGAAATTTTATGATCATTCTGTTCATTTGCATGTTTTATTTTCCTTTCATCCTGAAGAAAAAATGCCCCAAAAGCTGTCTAGAAGTCTGTATGGTATGTTCAACTGTTCTGTAGACAATTATTCCAGTTTTCAACACCACCTGGACTGTAACCTCAAATCAGATTGTGTAGATGGACAAGACGAAACAGAACACTGTCCGTTCAGCAGTCCTGAGTGTCAGGGAGATGTCTCATTATGTAACCACTGTTACAGGTACGTGATGGCACTTGATCTATATAAATTTAAGGGCGCTAAACATGCAGCTGAGATGAATGCCTTACAATATTGTACTTCTCTGGGAGCCACACTTGGAATGCCAAAGTGTATCCGCAACTGGCATGCTGTCATGAAAAATCTAAGCTGGATAGCTTTTGAAGAAATTTTGGTCGGTCTGCATATTGGTGACAAGTCTGTGTCCAACATGTACAGATTCTCTGTTGTGGGACTTGACAAGACTGTTATATTTCGTACTGTCGGCAATGCTAAGAAGTGGTTCTCAGAGGAAGTGTGTTTAACACAACACATTTCAACGATATTCTCACACAAGTGTAAGAAATCTAATTTAGAACTTGCTGCAATCTGTGAATTCAAGAAGCGTCACACTCTAGAAGAGGATCAGCACTCTAAAATAGTATCCTTTACCAACAACCAGTCCATGAACAAGACAACAAATCTGTTTCTAACCACGTGTCCTGGTGGTCATAGGACACACACGTTTCTTTTGTGTGGTTCCCATGAGTATAATGTGTGTGGTCAGGGCTACACTTTTCCTTGTGTGTTTTATAATCACTCGTCACTGACTACACCTGGAATTTATCGTGACACAGAACAACACGTCACTTCTGTTCCTGTATTTCAATGTGATAATGACGTAACGCTGCCGTTCACTTTGGTCTGTGATGTCAGACCTGACTGTCCCGATGAGAGCGATGAGTCTTTTTGTCAGCTTCCTCCGTGTGTCTATATGTTTACTTGCTCTAATGGTCAATGTGTGAGTTACGATTGCGTGTGTGACATACAGTCACACTGTCTGGATCATTCTGATGAAGAGGACTGCCCCAATATGAGACTTGAGACAAAAACGAACATCAAATACCCATCACCAGCCCTCATCAACTTTGACGGCATCAACGTATTCACTTCAACCAAAATGAATCACAGTCAATCTTGTCCTGACACTCACTATCGTTGTTCTGGTGAGTTCAACGATTGTCTGCCTGTCTACACACGGTGCAATGGATGTATGACTGTTTGTATCATGAAGACGAAGAGGGATGTGAAGACATGCTATGTCCAGGATTCTTCAGTGCAGATCTTCCAGAATATGTGTCCATGGCAACCATCTGTGTGACAGCTGGCCTCACTGCCCATTTCATGATGATGAAATGCTCTGTAACATGACCTGTCCTGTGGAATGTTTGTCAAGGCCACTCATTTCTGTGTTCTCAGCCTTTCCTTCCCAAACGCTTCCCTCAGCTGCGTTCTTTGGATGCCACAGGTTCAGGTTTGAATCCATCAGCCCTGAGTCACAATACCTATATCATTCACCTGATTCTTGCCCACTGTTCGTTTGTTTCATGCCTAGCATAAAATTATGAATTTAAGGCTGCTTGATCTCTCTAACAATGAGCTACATAATGTGAGCATGAATCTTTTTGTTGATTTACAGAATCTGAAGGCACTGTCCCTATCCAGGAATCCTCTCACTGTGCTTCACACAGATCCATCATCCACTACCACACAAAGTGTTTTAACAACTATAGACATTTCACACACAACACTCACACTTTTTGATACTAAAGTCTTGTCACAATTTGTGCACTTGCAGAAAATAAATTTAACTTTTACTTCAGTTCACACTATCCATTCAGAGCGTTTTCAGTTGCCACCACGTTTAGCTCAGCTATATATGGAGGGCAGTCCAGTGAAAACATTTCTACCTGACATATTTCAAGGTTTGTCTTACCTACGTGTTATATCAACACAAAATTATAAACTTTGTTGTAAAGGAATACTCCCTCATAACTTTGATGACAAATTTTGCCACGCCCCCAAGGATGAAATTTCATCGTGCGAAGATTTACTACAATCACAAATGTATCGCTGGTTTCTGTGGTTAATTGGCTGTCTGTCCGTGACTGGGAACGTCTTTTGTTTTATTGCACGTTTTTGTGCACAGAAGGTGGCATCTGCAGGTGGCTTCAATGTGTTTGTCACTAACCTCACTGTGGCTGATTTGCTGATGGGTATCTATATTGGAATTATTGGCGTAGCTGATGAACTGTTCCGTGGTAAATATCTCCATTATGATAATATTTGGATGAACAGCGTGGCTTGTAAGGTGGCAGGATTTCTGTCTCTGCTGTCCAGTGAAGTATCAGCCCTGATCATCTGGCTCATCACACTAGACCGTTTTATTGTTCTTCATTTTCCATTCAGCACTATTCGATTTGAGAAAACATCAGCAACAATGACTTGTTTGCTGACTTGGTTGGTTGGCTGGTTTCTCGCTATGTTCCCTTTACTTCCAATGACATCACACTGGGAGTTTTACAGCCAGACAGGCATATGTATTCCACTGCCAATAACAAGACGAACGTTTAAAGGACAAATGTATTCTTTCAGTATACTGATCATCCTAATTTCATTCTGTTTTTGTTCATATCTGCAGGCCAGGCGTTCATCTACTGGTCAGTAAAGAAGAATGCTTTGAGAACCAGCACAACAAAAGTGTCCAACGATATAACCATAGCTCGGCGGTTGATCAGTGTGGCTCTCACAGATTTCATGTGCTGGTTTCCCGTTGGAATGTGTGGTCTGTTGGCATCTGCTGGTGTCCCCATCCCTGGAGAGGTGAATGTAGCTTTAGCAATCTTTGTACTGCCATTGAACTCTGCTCTTAATCCCTTTGTGTACACCTTCAACACGGTGATGGAGAAACGCAGAAAAGCGAAGGAAGCTAAACTGCTTAAATGGCTGGAGTCCCATACTGATTTGCTTGTCAGCTAATAGAATGTGTGTTTTATCATTTTATTGAGAATACATATTCTCTCTTACTCACTCTCTGTCTGTCTGTCTGTCTGTCTGTCTGTCTATCTCCCCCCCTCTCTCTCTCACCCTGTCTATCTCAGATTATATATTTCACAGATCTCTGCAATCTGTGTATGTCACTCAATGTTTTAGAGATCTGATTTAATTTTAGAGGACGTGTCTTTGCACCCCCCCCCCCCATATATATACACACATGTATATATATATATATATGTAAATAAATATATATATATATAATACCAGAGAGGGAGAGAGAGAGAGAGAGAGAGAGAAGAGAGAGAGAGAGAGAGAGAGAGAGAGAGAGAGAGGAGAGAGAGAGAAGAGAGAGAGAGAAATTGAAACTGAAACTGAAAATGGTTTATTGCCATTGACATTTTTGTCCTTGTGGCAAGGAGCATAAAACAAAGTCATTAAATTTTACGGCGACGTTTTCGCAAAATAAAGATTTATAAATATAGTCATGGCTGACATTACATTCATTAATTTTTTTTCTAATGATGAAGAAAAAGTTCAAGGAAAAAAGTTGTTAACAAAAAGTTGAAGAAACAGTTGACCACCAGACGTAATTAGTCATATAAGTAAGAGGAAGACCTAAATCTGGCAAATAAACATAAGAACAGTATAAAGTGATATCTTCACTGGAGATAAACTTACATTAATTTATTGCTGTGTTTTTTTCTTTCTCCGACTTTCCCAAGCAAGGGCGATAAATTTAGCGAGGGATTTTTGATATTTTTCATCTTCAGTCAGGAGTATTCTGGTAATGACCCTTTGACTTGAAATGTCCTCATAAAAAATTATGCATTTTTGTCGTATACTTTCATACGACTTGCAAACAAACAAAAAATGCATTTCATCTTCTGCCTCTGCATCACACATGGGACAAATATAGTGTGCCGATGAATTTGAGTAAAGCCATCTTGTTGCTGCATTTAGCCCTAGGGTTCTTAGTCTAAATCGAACAAGATTGCTTCTGTGCCATTTATTTGTTACGGCCTTTATATATTTTTCGGTTTGAAATATACTTTTAAAGGAAAGGAACCAATCATATGTCTCAGAATCTTCCATTTGAGCGTGCCAGTTTTGTTTTTTCGAATCAACTAGTCTATCCCTAAATTCTGAAATAAATCCTTGTTCATAACCAACTCCCTGGCACATCCACACAATACCAAATCCATGTGTCGTTAACATTTTCTTAACGAAATATGCCCAGTTTTGTTTACCCAAATCTAATTGATTCAGTAACATCTCATATGCCTGCTTGCACAATCTTGACATTGGGAGCAGGGTTAATTTCAACCAGTATTTAATACACTACATTTGAGTTTTCAAAAACAAAGGATAATGGCCAGTTTCTCCATATAACATTTTATTAGATGAATGCAAGGGGTACGAAAGGTAGCATTTGAGGGCAAATGTATGTACCTTTTCAATTTTATGATTGCTCGAAAATCCCAATATTTCTGAGCCATACGTTAAGATTGGTTCAATCTGCGAGTCGAAAAGTTTCCAAAAAATCGAGAAGCCAGTGTAGTTCAATTTTCTTAAAGATCTTAAAATTTCCATCGTTCCTCTCTTCCCTTTTCTGCTGCTTTCCACCCATACGTTTTGGAGACTCAGTTTTGTTGTAAAAATAATACCTAGACATTTATATGAGTTTGTTACTTTAAATTCAGAGTCACCATAAAACCATTTTTCTCGAGCCGAAAGATGTCCTCCCTTACGGAAATCATCACATTCGTCTTTTCTAGGTTCACAGACAGTAACAACCTATCAGATTCATGTTTTAAAGCATTTAGTTGATTTTGTAACCCTATGACAGTGTCTGACAAAAGCACCACATCATCAGCAAATAGCAGTAAAAAGACAGCACCAGGCAATAACTGTACACCATGTCTCCCTTTTGTTTGGCTATTTCTAACGCTAACTCATTAATGAAAAATGAAAATAGTAAGGGAGACATCCTTGTTTCACTCCTCGTGGACATTCAAAACAGTTGGAGTACATATCTTTGTCACGAACACATGCTAACACAGAATTATATCTACTTTTAAGAGACATATATAATTTACCATTTACCTCATTCTTGCGCAGAATACCCCAAAGTAAATTTGTATTAACTGAGACAAATGCTTTGCGAAAATCTACAAATGCTACGTATAGTTTAGAGTGATTAAGAAGGTACTTTTGGACTAAAGCGTACAGTGTGAAAATGTGATCTATTGTACTGTATCCAGATCGAAATCCTGCTTGAGAGAGAGAGAGAGAGAGAGAGAGAGAGAGAGAGAGAGAGAGAGAGAGAGAGAGGAGAGAGAGAGAGAGAGAGACGCACGCACACATGTACATACACTCAACACTTGCAATAAATTATGGCTGTACTTTTTATGTTTTCTTTGTAACGCGCCCCCGTTAATTGCTTTTTGTCCCCTTTCTATATATGTTACGTCTTTTGAATGTTCTATTTTCTGCATTTTAAGACATAGAGAGTAGCAATAGCAAATTATGTAACATGGCTTATGTTTTGATATCTGCACTGTTGGAAAATTTAATTCCATCTCTTTCTCTCTCTTTTTTCTTTCTCTCTCTCTCTTTCCCCCCTCCTCTCACTATCCCTTATTCTCCCGCTCTCTTGGGAAGAAGTCAACAGCCATTTATTTGTCTGTCTCTGTCTCTCTGTCTCTGTCTTTCTGTGTCTCTGTGTCTCTGTCTGTCTGTCTCCTCTGTCTATATTGCCTGTCTCTGTCTTTGTTATAGTGAAATGTGCTTACAAGACATACTGGCAAATCAGTGGAGGACAGTTAGCAATACTGTGCCAGACATTTGCTCTGATCCCTGTAGCACAAATTTACTAACTATGAAAACCGTTGTTTGAAAAGAGATGTCACTGAAGTCAAATGTCATAAAATCAGAAACACGATGACAAGAGAAAAAAAACGAGGAAGACTTCAGTCCACCGTCACATTCATCAAGAGAAAATTAGAAATTAACCTGATTTGCCCATTAGACCAGAATACGATCCCACAGACTGGTTCAACACTCTTACAAAAAGCCTGGATAGATGGTATGAAAGACACCTTGACTTTTCACTGTCTTTGTCCACTTCAGGTCTTCCAGCTCAATGCAGTGTTTCAACTCTTTCTCCCTGTGAACCCAGCATACTGGTACCAGATCTGGACTCTGAGCCTTGAAGTTCAAAATTACTAACTAAAAGATGCGTTGTTTGAAAAAAGATGTCAACAAAATTAATTGTGACATAATTGTAAACACCAAGATAAAAAAAAGTGAGAAAGACTTCAGACATTCTTCAAAATAGAATTACGTGGTTTGTCCATTTAATGAGGACGCGATCTCACAGGCTGGCACAACACTCTTACAACAAAACAAAATGTGGATTTAAAGTAAGAAGCAGACCAAGGAAGGCCTGGATGGATGGTATGAAAGAAACCGTTACACGATACTTGTCCACTTCAGGTCTTCCAGCTGGCAGCTTTATGTCAATTCTTTCTCCCTGTAACCCCAGCATACTGGTACCAGACCTAGACTTTGAACCCTGAAGCACAAAATTACTAACTAAGAGATGCCTTGTTTGAAAAGAGATGTCAACGAAGTCAGATGTAACATAATCATAAACACTAAGATAAGAGAAAAAGGAAGAAAAAAATCAATTATCAAAATCAAATTACGTGGTTTGTCCATTTGACCAGAACGCGATACCACTGGCTGGCACAACACTCTTACAACACAACAAAGTGTGGGTTTAAAGTGAGAAGCAGACCAAGGAAGGCCTGGGTGGATGGTATGAAGGAAACCTTGACTTTACACGGTATTTGTCCACTTCAGGTCTTCCAGCTCAATGCTGTGCGTCAACTCCTTCTCCCCGTGACGCAAATAATGATACAATTTGAAGAAAAACAGAAACAAAGGTTGGTTGGTTGGTTAATTTACGTGTTGGTTGAATATGAAATGATTGGTTAGTTGTATCATGTATTGATCAGCTGATAGTTTTTCATGTGTTTCCTTATTTGTTCACACATGCATACACGCACAAAACACACTCACGCACACAGACACACGCACAGAGAGAGAGAGAGAGAGAGAGAGAGAGAGAGAGAGAGAGAGAGAGAGAGAGAAGCAGTCAGACAGAGAGACAGAGAGACAGACAGACAGAGAGAGAG
>JAPXFY010000032.1:11080139-11107639 GCA_030674185.1 Monoplex corrugatus | reverse complement strand
AACTATTGCCCCAGTTCATTGCTTCTGTGTATTGGTACAGATTATTTTTTCTACTGAGATTTGTATATTTTAGTTTTTATAACATATCTTGTGCTGTCATCAGTTCTGTTTTGAATGTTTTCTTGTTAGGAAACGCTATGGCCTGTAGTGTGAGAAATACTTGAAGAGAGTGGGATTATGTTATGATATGGACAGAGGGTTAGCTGAATATGTAGCTTTAGATAGCATTTGTGATATAAAGAATTAATTTGACTAATATTATTTTATATTATTTCCAAGAAACTATCAGTTTCGTTGTTGAGTTATGGTTGAGGAAGATTGTTATGATACCACTGTAACATCATAATGAAGGAAAAACTAACAATGTTAATGAAAAAAAACACACGAAAAAACCCTGTTTTTCGATCCTTCTTCAACCGTATTTTCTATCTTCGTGAACTGAATCCAAGCTGGAAGATGAATCACACCAAAACCACCAATCTACACATCTTGTTTTTCCTCCTGAATATGCAAATACTGCCAAAAGGATATGCATTTCAGAGAGAATAATTCATACTGAACCTGGGCTGATGACACAATAACCAATGCCCACATTTTAAACTTTTATACAAAAGGAAAGACAGTTCTTGAATTCATATAGAACCATTACTGTTGTACAGTTGTGAAGCATGGGCAGTCAACACGCAAAGTCAGAATAAAATTGAGGCAACTAAAATGTAGTTTCTAAGAAGAATGTTGAGAGTTCCATGGGCAGCAAAGAAAACAAATGGGACAGTCTTGAAGGAGGCAGATACAAGAAGATCATGAATAAAGAAGATTAGGAAAAGACAAGCAACATTTATAAGCCAATTTATGAGTAAAGGGGAATTAGAGTACCTGGTACAACAGGAAATCTGGAGGAAAGAGAACTCCATGTATACCCAGGGAGAAAATATTAGACAGAGTTGCATGGTGGTTGAAGACAGAGAGGATGGGAGATGTGTTTGCAGCGACAGGGGATAGATTCGTGTGGAGGGTCTTGATCGCCAACGCCATGCAGCAAGGCACATGATATGATGATGATGATGGTACAAAAGGGAAGCAGGACAGATGTTATTATCTATTTATTTGTACACTGAAGAAAAGAAGGCTACTCGGTAATTTCCAAAATTTGATGAAGTCGAGACATCGTTTAATTCGTACAAATATCGATTTCTGATTAGTATTTTCAGTAGCGTGGGCAGTTCTGGACGGCCATTTTAGACAAAAATGTCTGCAGTTCTAGCAGTTATTTCTATCATTGCTGTCATTGCTGCCATCATCACACGTTTTCTTGGATTGAAAGCATGATAGACGAATCGAGACATATTCTCTACGTCGCTGATCATGTGAACACTCAGATTTCAGTGAGACAAGAGAGTGAAGGCAATAGAAAAGAGGAGAATACCATTACTGTCTGCTCACTATTATTGTAGTGTTGATTGTAGTGGTGGTGGTGGTGGTGGTGGTGGTAGTAGTAGTAATGAATGGGTTTGAGGGTGGTTGGAAGAGATATAGGAACAGTTGGTGGTGATTTGCTGTACTGTTTTCTTTCCCAACAGTGTGTGTGTGTGTGTGTGTGTGTGTGTGTGTGTGTGTGTGTGTGTGTGTGTGTGTGTGAGTGTGCGTGCACCTGCGTGCGTGCGTGGCGTGTGTGCGTGTGTGCTGTGTGGTGTTGCGTGTGTGCGTGTGTGCGTGTGTGCGTGTGTGCGTGTGTGCGTGGCGTGCGCGCGCGTGTGTGTGTTTTGTGTGTGTTGTGTGTGTGCATATATATATATATATATATATATATATATATATATATATATCTACACATATACATATACATGTATGTGTGTGTGCGTGTGTGTGTGTGTGTGTGTGTGTGTGTGTGTGTGTGTGTGTGTGTGTGTGTGTGTGTGTGTGTGTTGTGTGTGTTGTGTGTGTGCATTATATATAATATATATATATACACATATACATATGTGTGTGTGTGTGTGTGTGTGTGTGTGTGTGTGTGTGTGTGTGTGTGTGTGTGTGTGGTGTGCGTGCGCGCGCAGGAGAGCTCCTGTATAATTTTCTTCTGTTCAGGTTGTCAAAGTAATAAACCTTCGTTTCATAAATGAACAATAAAGAATTAAGGATAATAAATCTTGCCAACCAACAAACACTGATAAAGTTTCATTCTTTTCAAATTCAATAAATCACTGTCTTGGGCGTGTCTCAAGAGTATGAATAAGAGCTAAAATTTATCAAGAAACAGTGGAAAGGTCTTGTGACTTGATCTGTGTGATCAGTATATATTGTGACGGAACATAGCTCTTCTCTTGATGGTTAGACCAACTCCTGTGTTAACAGTTTTCTCTCTCTCTCTCTCTCTCTCTCTCTGTCTCTCTCTCTTTCTGTCTATCTCTTTCTGTCTCTCTCTCTCTCTCACTCACTCTCTGGTTCTCTCACTCTCTGTGTCTCTTACTCTGTCTCTGTCTTTCTCTCTCTATCTCTCGGTGTGTGTGTGTCTCTGTCACTCTCTCTCTCTCTCTCTCTCTCACTCTCTCTTCTCTCTCCTCTCTCGTCTCTCTGTCTCTCCTCTCTGTGTCTCTTACTCCGTCTCTGTCTCTCTCTTTCTCTCTCTATCTCTCGGTGTGTGTGTGTGTGTGTCTTCCTCTCTCTTCTTCATCTCTCTCTCTCTCTCTCTCTCTCTCTCTCTCTCTCTCTTTCTCTCTCTCGGTCATCCACGCCTGTAACAATTTACCCACCGCAACGTCTTTCAGAGCAAGTACTGTCGTAATGTTCCTGTTCACATTACAAACATTCTTCTTTGACACCAGTCAACGTGGCAAAGTTGTTAGCGCAATGGACTACTGACTGAAATGCCATGAGTTCTAACCCCCATCAATCATAAAATGGTTGTGGGATTTGTTCAGTCCTAATTGGCTGCCACCCATAGTTCAACGTGCTATAGATTTGGTGGGAAGACTAAAACCAAATAGGCGAATCTCTTCCACTTTACAGACGTATGATCGATGGTGTTGATCAGGTTTCCAGTCCATAACTGCAGGTGTTTGGTATTGGTAATCCCAGGCCTGGATGTCATGGGATATGCTATAAAAGTAAGAGTAGCATACATCCTTCTCAGGGGCATGGACTGTGATATAATGGATAAAGCACATATACTAGAAAGTGAGAAATTCAAAACACCCGGCTTTGAATCCTGCCTTTTAAAGAAAAAAAATAAAAAATAAAAACAGATTTTGTTTTTCTCAACAGTTCCGTTTCCTCCTCCCCCATCATGGATCTTTCAGTGTTGGCCCAGGTGTAATTTTACTTTACGTAGAAAGTAGGCACCATTTTTTTTCCATTAAACCTACATACAGGATTACGATTAAACCCACGCAGATGGAGCTCGTTAACCTTAGTCCAACTAGAACAGGGACAACTATGATTTCAAAACTGTGGATTGCCCCAGCCTTAGGCAAAACCTTGTCTTTCCATGGAAGGCTTTTGAACTGACAGCTCATCATCATCATCACGATGTGCCCTGCCACATGGCGTTGGCGATCATGGTCCTCCATATGTATCTATCACTTGCCGCAAGCATATCTTCCACCCTCTCCGTCCTCAGCCACCCTGCAAGTCCGTCCAATATTTTCTCCCTGGGTCCACCTGGTGCTCTCTTTCCCTCCAGCTTTCCTGTTGTGACCAGGTGCTCTAATTCCCCTTTCCTCATAAACTAGTCTATAAATGTTGCCTGTCTTTTTCTAATCTTCCCTATGAATGATCTTCTTGTGTTTACCTCCATCAAGACTGTGTCATGTTTCTTTTCTTTGCTGTCCATGGAACTCTCAACATTCTTCTTAGAAACCATATCTCAGCTGCTTCAATCTTGTTCTGTCTTTGCGTGTTGACTGTCCACGCCTCACAACCGTATAAAATTATCGGTTCTGACTAACATTCAAGAACTCTCTTCCTGATGTTAATTGATACGCATTTGGTGGTAAGAATGCTTTTCATCTTCTTGAATGCTGTTTTGTTTTGGCCGATTCTGCTGGAGACGAATAATCCAAACAACAAAGCTGCTCCAGGCATGGCAATCACTGCACATGTGGAACTATGGATATGTATAGGTGACGGAGTGGGGGGGGGGGGGGTGTGGCACGCCACTTTCTGTTTCAAAAGAATTCTGCTTTGCTTGTCAGGCATGCAGGCAAGCCAGAACAACAAGACACGCAATCACCAAGTATGACAAAGCCCTGCAATGATGAAGAAGTAGTGCCAGGGACAGGTACAGGTTACATTACTGTTGGAAATCTCTGGCATGGTGATAGTTGTTCACCTGAGACATATATGGTGTTCGATCTTCCCACAGCCACAGAACTGCGCGTTCTATAAACAGCGCTTATTTTCCTAAATAAAGGGGGTGGGTGGGATATGAAAGAAACTTTTAAACAAAGCCCAGGTCATACAACTTTGTAGTCGAAGAAGTATGAACACCAAAGAAGGAAACCACATCTAACCTTTGTTGCATGAAATGTCCGAACCCTTGGGACACAGATGATAGACCAGAGTTGTGTTCAGCCTTGATCCCCAGAATGTCGGATTGCTACAGCATTGACACAAGGCATTCTAATATGGGTTTCTTGCATCCTAGCAAGTTCTGCAACCACTGGGCCAAACTGCTCATGAAAGATGTGACATTGTACTTTTCAGACAAGTTGGACATTTGGTGTCTGGAGAGTATCAGCGGTCTATCATTTTCTGGACTGTGATTGGGAATTGGAAAAGCCTATCATCGTCAACATTGTCATGACAGAGGACGAATGACTGGTGCTGGTCGACTTCTGCAACATGGTCATAAAGGTGATATGATGTTGCCATCCTCGCTGAAGATCGTTGCTGAAGATTTTTAAACTGTGCTTATGCTAACTGTCGCGTAGACCTGACTACGTCAGTGCGACCTATATATTTTTTTGACAGCAAGTATGAGGTCTGTGGTGAATACATCCAGGTGATATTACGTGACAGTGGAAGGTGCTGACAAGAGTTGTGTGGAGTATCAAAAAGCATTAAAGAAATTCTGAGAAAATGCTTTCCCGACTTTTCAATGCAGTTCTCTACAAAATAACAGACATCAAGCTGGATCAATTTGGAAGCTGTCATAGCGATGGACGACGCAATAATATTCGTATTGGCAAAGAGGTCTCCTTGATGGCAATAATGAGCAAATCAGATTCAGCAAACATTAAAAATGGATACCAAGTGCCCACAAATGCTCCCTCTAAAAGTCTTCATGGATGATACAACAGTGCTTGTCACTAACGACGATGAGACACACAATATTAAAGTAATTAGATGACTCAGTTCCCTCATCCAGGGTAGTTTTCAGACCAACAAGATCACGGAGCCTCTCACTGCAAATCGGTAAACTAGCTGAAACAGTAACATGCACTGTAGTCAACCAAACCATTCGAACAACAACAGAGGATCCAGTCAAGTTCCCTGTCACATAAAATTGTGATTAGCGTGATGTTTGCTGAAATTGCTGTTCAGAGATGCTCTTTGACATAATCGTTGTAACTGGAGAAGTGTGCTTTTTTCTCTCTCCTGTGTGTTTTGCAATTTAATAAACATTAAAAAACTAGATTCCACAGACTGTGGCTTTGGATGTTAAAAAAAATTGAATAGGTCAATTACTGTATCAATGGCAGAAAAAAGTGGGGTTTTTTTGTTTTTTGTTTTTTGTTTCTTTATTTGTTCTTCTTCTCTTCTTCTTCTTCTTCCTTCTTCTTCTCTCTCTTCTTCTCTTCTCTCTTCTCTCTCTTCTTCCTTCTTCTTTCTTCTCTCTTCTTTCTTCTCTTCTTCTCTTCTTCTTCTTTCTTCTTCTTCTTCTTCCTTCTCTTCCTCTTCTTGAATTACTGATCAAACTTGTAGTGAGATAAGAAAAACAACATTTAAATGGATTGTTCTATATTTTGGCATAATGGTAGATTAGATGAAAACATTCAGTAACAATTACTTGTTTCTTCCAACTGATACAGTTTTACCATAATATTTTGTGAAATAGCTAAAATTTATGCATTTGGTAGTATCGCTAACTCCAGAAAGCTGCAACCCAAGGAGCCTAACATGACAACTTGTCAGACTGGTACTGACTATAGTCAGGTCGGAGGTCGTCCTCTGCTACTGGTGGCCATGTAACAAAGTACTACATGTCATATGTGGACGGTAAACCTGACAACTGAAGTCAACCTGCAGATGGATGGGCTCTGCCACGTTCAGCTTGCCCAACACACGCTGTGTGACAGAAGTGAACACAGAGACCTTATTGAGTTGGCTGCAGTCTGGGACCATGGACCTCCACCAACAAGGTGGTTGCAAAATTGTGTACTGCGGGAAAACCTTGGGACTCCGTGGAAGAAACATCATCATTTCACCACCTGGAATGTAAAACATTCAGACAGGTTGGAAAACGAAAGATCAGGATCATGCAATAGACAGATATTCTTGGAACTACATGGCTTCTGTGAAGCCAGAGGGAACACGAAATTGACGAAATACAAAGAAAAGGGTATTTTCTGTCCCGTAAAGAAAAAAAGTGACAAACAATGGTCATGGAGTGAGATTTTTTGATCAACAAAAAGATCAGGTTCACTGTCCTGGGATGTCGTCCTGTTTCCAACAAGATCATGATAATGTGTCAGCAAATGAAACCGTTCAACATCACAGTAAAGCAAATACACATCCCAAACACATCAGATTATGACCATGACCAGATTGAAGAATTCTACACCTCACTTTAAACGATCGTTTTCATTGTTCTAGGTGACTGGAAAGCCAGACTCGTGTAGATTGCCTAAGAATACTGGGGACATTTCTGTGGACCCTACAGTAATAATAGCGGATTATGCCTGCTAGAATTTGTCGACGATGCTGACTTGGTTCTTGCCAATATTTTTAGTGAACAGATAGCATCCTGAAAATGGATATGACATTTGCTAAACGGTCAGTATCACAGCTAAACAGAGTTTATTTCTGTGAAGAACCAGAACAAGTCTGGTACCAATAGGGTTAAAACAAGGACGTTTCCTGGAGCTGACCTTGGCGATGAACAAGACATTGTAATGATGAATTCTAAAGTTTGGTTGAAGACCAACAAGAGGATGAAAAACAACCACCTCAAATTCAATCTTGATAAACTGAAAGATACTGACATCGCAAAGCAATTTTAAGCAGCCATGCCACTTCTACTGGAAGAATACTTTGAAGCCCTCATAAAAATTTTTTTTTCCAGTTTTACGTCAGGTAATATCACATTCCATGGTATTGTCCAATCGCATTTTGTATTTAATTTTACGATTCATGGGTTTACCTGTGTAATGTGCCATCTCACAATTTTTTAAAGATATACAGGCGGTGCAAAAGTAGGTATACAGTAAGTATCACATCATTATTATAATGCTTAATTCCTCTCTCGTTTAGAGGAGTGTGTGAATACCGACGGCAAGCAGTTTGAGTATCTGAGGGATTAAGGCTGTGCTTGTTTTTACATGTGCATGCAATATTCATTTGTTTGTACATGTATAATAAATGCAATGAGTATTGTACTGTTTTTTTTTCATAACAGTATACCTACTTTTGCACACAATCACACACACACACACACACACACACACACACACACACACACACACACACACACACACACACACACACACACACACACACACACACACACACCTGTATAATTAATGACACAAAGGTATTGTTTTGTCAGGTCTTGGTATATATTTCAATTTAGGACTCACTATTTTATTCTCACTATTTTTTATTCAACAAGATTAAGAGTTATGAATAGTGATACAATTTATTGTCTTATCAATCATAGTTTGTATTTCAGTTCATGATTTATGGTTTCATTTTTCGTTTTTTCTCTTTCATATAATCTGCACTTTCGTGCCTTTACTGGCTTTGTAAAACGTGGTGTCATGCTTGTTATTTCTCAACTCACCAGTCCAAACGTTCTTGTCTTCTCATATGTTAAAAGCACATTCTGCACTCACACCAAATACTTGAACAATACGGAGAGCGTGTGTTCATTTGTCAAGACGTCGTCTACCATATGATCTTAGGAGATGACACCTTGGCAGGTTCCACAACTGGCTCATCCCAATCACCCTGCAACACATGGCTAGCATAAACCCATTACTGTCCATCCATACTTCAAGGGGAAAACGTAACTTTGATATTTGAAATTTCACATATACTGTTTGTATTCGTAAAACATACCAGCTAAAAGAAATTACCAAGACATCATAGTTTTCCAACGTTGTCACTATAACCAACATAGTTTATTCACATAAAGATATCAAGGCACAAGTTCCATGGTTACGTCAAACATTATTATATATTGACACATGCTGAGCTCTAAAGATGAACACTCATCTCATTTGCCCCAAGGATCTGAATCATATCAAGGCTTAGAACCCATTTTGAATCCTCTTCTAACTATCCATATTTTCTATATACTATTGATTACCATGTCAAACGAAAACGAATACAAGCACATCCGAGTCTGTCGAAAACTTCCTGTTGCATTTTCTGTACAAAGATCTACAGTTCATGATTCATTATCAATCCATTCTACGTATACCTTTGGATACAATGAAATAATCACACACGTGTACCAGGTGGATTGAACCGATGACCATTTAATTAGAAGTCAGACATTTATCTGATCGTTGTGCATGGAGAGAGATGGAGAGGAAGAGCGAGAGAGAGAGAGAGAGAGAGAGAGAGAGGGAGAGAGGGAGGGAGAGGAGAGAGAGATAGACAGACAGACAAGACAGACAGAGACACATAGAGACACATGTTTGTGTGTGTTGTCTGTGTGTGGTGTGTGTGTGTGTGTAGTGGCTGGTCGTGTTGTGATTCAAACCTTTAATTTAAATTATATATCAACTAAGTAACATAACTCTTGAGAGTCACGGATTTATCTCCCATGTAGAATTTCTCAAACCCAAAACAGTTTGCGCTACCCATTCAGCTAGCTTATACGCAGCCACAAAGCATAAAGTGGTAAGCTCAGAACATTCCTTACACAACCACGATGGTGGAGAGAATTTCTACATGGGAGATCACTCCGTGACTCTCAAGAGTTATGTTACTTAGTTGATATTTAAACTTCTCCCTGCTTCCCTCTTATTTCCACCAGGACCATTGGTATTGTTAATTCTACAAATCACTCAAACTGCCAAAATTAAGTCAACATGACAATCGTTCATATCATTCCAATCCTTCTATAATTGTTTATCTTAATATATATCTATCCTTTAAATTACATATTTACTTATTTAACAAGAAACACCACGAACGTGTGGATGGGACCAAGAGCACCAATGCCTCACCACTCTTGGACAATCACCTCCCAAGCTCTCAATGCCACTCAACAGTCATCTTATCAATCAAAATGGGTGGGGGGGGGGGGGGTCCATGCATCACATGATCCATTTGTTTACTCTATATATCTATCCTTTTCTTTGGAGATACAATACACAGATAAGCATGTCACTTACACGTAACTAAGATTGTTCCAGTGACAGACTGATACCATTAGGTAGGCCTCCTTCGGTCATGACTGACCATGGACAAAGTACATCCGTTCTAATGTCTAGATGGGCTGTCTGCTTGGTCCAAGCAGCGTCGCCTGTGACTGTACAGACCAATGCGAGAGAGGCAGTCTCTGTCGCAACGGTCGCATGTGTATGCTGATGCTGGTCTGTTGGCTGTCATCCCTTTTCTGCGAACTCGCTTTTCTGCTGCAGCAGCTGACAGTTTGTCCTCACCAATCCGCAGCTGTTTCTTGAGAGTAGTTCTCCAGCTGTTGCGGTCGTCTGCGAGGTCCTCCCAGGACTCAGTGTTGATCTCAAGCGCCTTCATGTCACGCTTGCAAACGTCTTTGTATCTCAGCTGTGGGCGGCCAGTGTTTCTCTGCCCTGTGGCAAGCTCACCATAAAGGATGTCTTTTGGGATGCGACCATCTTCCATGCGGCGAACATGGCCCAACCAGCGCAGCCGACGCTGTCTCAGCATGGTATGCATGGTTGGGAGGCCAGCGCAGGTTAGGACTTCGGTGTTGGTCACCTTGTCTTGCCAGGAAATGCCAAGTATGCGCCGTAGGCTTCTCAGGTGGAAGGTATTGAGCCTTTTCTCCTGATGAGCATGCGTGGTCCACGCCTCGCTGCCATACAGCAAAGTGCTGAGGACACAGGCGTTGTATACAGCCATCTTTGTCTTTGTGGTCAGCTTGAGATTTGTCCACACCCTTTGTGTGAGGCGGGCTAGTGTTGTGGCTGCCTTCCCGATCCTCTTGTCGACCTCTGTGTCAAGGGAGAGGTTATCGGTGATGGTGGACCCAAGATATGTGAATTGATGGATGGCTTCAAGCTCGTAGTCATCAATGGTGATGGCTGGTGGAGATGGCGTGTCTTGGCCCAGGACGTTTGTCTTCTTAAGACTGATGGTCAGACCAAAATCTTTGCAGGCCTGGGAGAAGCGGTCCATTAGTGACTGCAAGTCCCGCTGAGTATGGGTCACAACTGCGGCATCGTCGGCAAATAGCATGTCTCTGATGAGGGCTTCACGGACCTTTGTCCTTGCTCTGATGTGGGCGAGGTTGAAGAGCCTGCCATCTGATCTGGTCCGCAGGTGGATCCCTTCTTGCGCTGTGCTGAACGCATGCCTCAGGAGGAGAGCGAAGAAGATTCCAAAGAGGGTTGGGGCCAGGACGCAGCCTTGTTTCACACCGCTGCGTACATCGAAGGGCTTGGAGAGGTTTCCGTTGAACTGCACCATCCATTTCATGTTTGAGTGGAAGGACTCAATTAAGCTGTGCAGCTTGGGGGGGCAGCCGATTTTTCGGAGAGCCCTGAAAAGGCCATCTCTGCTGACTAGGTCAAAGGCCTTGGTGAGGTCAATGAATGCCACATACAGGGGCATCCGCTGCTCTCTGCACTTCTCCTGGATTTGGCGAAGGGAGAAGACCATGTCTACCGTGGATCTCTCTGCTCGAAAACCACACTGTGATTCCGGGTAGACGCGTTCAGCCAGTTTCTGCAGGCGGATTAGGAGGACCCGAGCATAGACTTTGCCAACAATGCTGAGGAGCGATATACCTCTGTAGTTGTTGCAGTCGCTCCTTTCGCCCTTTTTTTGTACAGGGTGACGATCTTGACGTCCTCATGTCCTGTGGTACAGCTCCCTCATTCCAACACTGACAGAGAATTGCGTGCAAAGGGTGCAGAAGAGAAGTCTTGCAGTGCTTGATGAGGTTTGGGGGAATTCCGTCATTGCCAGGTGCCTTCCCTGATGCCAGGCTATCAATGACCTTGCTGAGTTCGTCCGCAGTTGGCTCTGCGTCAAGTTCTTCCATTACCGGCATGGCATCGAGGGCTAAGGGGGACACCATGTTCTGTGTGGAGTAGAGGTCGGAGTAGTGTTTCCATCTGTTGGCTAGGATTGCTGATTACTTCCCCAGTGGAGGATTTGAGGGAGGCGATCTTGCTCTGTGTTGGTCCCAGTGCCTTCTTGATGCCATCATACATTCCTCGGATGTTGCCTCTTTCAGCAGCACTCTGTATCTCTTCGCTGAGCTCTGTCCAGTACTCGTTTGCGCAGCGCCTGGCGTTAAGCTGAACCTTACTTCTGGCAGCCCTGAGGATTTGCAGGTTCTTCTCACTGGGTGACCGCTTATACTTGGTGATTGCGGCACGCTTGGCCTCAACAGTGGGAGTCATCTCTGATGATTTGGCCTCAAACCAGTCGTGGGACTTCACAGTTTTCTTCCCAAAGGTGGCCATAGCAATGCGGTGCATGGTGTCTCGTAGCGTTTCCCATCTCTCAGTGGCAGAGTCTCTGGGCTGCAATGCATCGTATTCTCTCTGAAAGGCCTCTGCGAACTGTTCTACAAGATCTGGCTGAGACATCTTGCTGACGTCAATGCGAGGGTTCCCTTGTTTCTTTGAGCAGTGGAACTTCTTTGGTTGTAGCCTGATCTTGCAACATACCAGAGAATGGTCTGTGTCGCAGTCTGCGCTGTGATAAGAGCGAGTGTGGAGAACGTTTTTGATAGCGGCACGTCTTACTAGGATCAAATCCAGTTGGTGCCAATGTTTTGAGCGGGGATGTCTCCTGGAGACTTTGTGCTGAGGCTTCGTCTTGAAGAAGGAGTTGGCGATGCACAGTTCATGGCAGGCACAAAACTCAAGTAGTCGCTGTCTATTCTCATTCATTTTCCTCACTCCAAAGGAACCGAGGCAGAAGGGCCATGAGTCATTGTCTGCACCCACTCTGGCGTTGAAGTCGCCCAGGAGAACAAGTAGTTCTGTCCTGGGGATGTTCCTTATGGTTGATGCAAGATTTTCGTAGAACTCATCCTTGGTGTCTGGAGAGGCGGACAGAGTTGGGGCATAAACGCTGATGAGAGTGACATAGCCTTCGGTGGTGTTGAGGCGGAGAGTCAAGAGTCGTTCTGAACCACCACTGCCTGGTTCAATCATGTTCAGCAGGCTGTTCCTTACTGCAAAGCCTACTCCGTGCTCTCTTGGGGCATCAGAACTCTTTCCTTGCCAGAAGGTGTAGTCCCTTTCCTTTTTTGTTCCTGAGCCAGCCGTGTTTCCTGCAGAGTGGCAATGTCCACATTGAGCCTCTTTAGTTCGCTGTTTATGACGGCGGTTTTTCTGGTGTCGCTGATGTCTTGCAGATCTTGGGAGAGCCCAGGCATCATTGTTCGGACATTCCAACAGCCCAGTTTCACTGCTGATCCTTTTCCTGATCCGTTTCTTGAATTTGAATTTTTCTTTTGTTTGGTGCGGTAATTAACGACCTGCTTGTCAGATTTTCTCCTAATCTTCATGCACCCAATGAAGAAGGCAGGTCGTGGCGGGACAGCACCTAACTGGCTGGGGGCTGCCCAGCTTAGGCGGGCGGTAGCTGTCCAGTAAGACACGAAGGTCTCTCCCACCGTCAAAAGCAACCCCTGGCGTCAGCTCTACGCCAGTTGAGCAATGACTAATCACCGGTATCTGTTGCTTCCCGTGTTGTGCCGACACTAGTGTTAGTAGCGAGGCTGGAGTGTCCTCTCCAGGTCGTAGGTGCAGAGTGTTTGTGGATGAATGGACGGATGTAGGCCTGGGCAGTGTAATATGGAAGACAGGCTGTTGCCCATGCAACTTGTCCCCCCTCTCCACCTCGCTGACAGATCCAAAGGAACAGCAGGGCTGTTACGTTTTGGTGCCAACGCGGCCGCAGGAGCTGCCGGAAAGTGACAAAGTTTGCCATCCAACCGCCTTAGGGGCCCCACACCGGATTTACTGTCAGGGTTTACTCCCTTAGCTAGATGGCCGCGGGTAGCTCTCCAGAGCTGGCGCCCTTTGATGGATCTAATTTATTTCCACCAGGGTTTCTAGCCACCCTCCTCACCATCCTCCTGAGAGGACTGGTGGGGTTGCTGGTTTAGTCGCCAGCAATTCGACCCTGTGACAGGTAGTACTGGGTTCCTGGTTACCAGTAGCGGATACATCTATCCGACCTGACTATACCATGCTAGTATAAATATGTAGATTAGGTATAGTATATGCTAGGTAGGACTTCAGGACCTGAACAGCTCATGGGTGTATGTACAGGCTTAAGGCTTGTGCCATGATCAACATCACATGGCACATGTGACATTAGTGCATATGGAATTCATTCTAAGTGCAGGGACGTCATCTTGAGAAACTGAAATTCAAACTGAAACAGATAGATATATATTAAGATAAACAATTATAGAAGGATTGAAATGAGATGAACGATTGTCGTGTTGACTTAATTTTGGCAGTTTGAGTGATTTGTGGAATTAACAGTACCAATGGTCCTGGTGGCCAATTCATGTGTGTATGCATTTCTAATGGTTCAGATACGAGTATATTCGCATAGTCATGTTTATTTTTATCGTTGTCTAATATTCTAACAGAAAAGTCATATCAATGATGATTTGTGGCTGAATTTCTGTATATATAACAGACATAAACAGAGAGAGGTTGGGACTTTATTGAAATTCTAAGCAAAAGCATTCGGCCGAAGTAGTTTGCTAGATCTTGGCGTCATTGAGTGATATTGTCAATATTGCTGTGGATACACACAACGATGCCATTTTGATCTGGGGTCTGAGCGTATCTTCATATTATGATGTAATCTGTAATGAAGACAAATGCATCAAAATTGTTGTAGTAAATGTTTGATTCGGTAATACCAAATAAGTGATTAAATGACATTGGATTATGAAAGAAAGTTGCAAACTTTAGTGCCTTGCTGTGGAAAGACATCGACATAATTTATTTATAGCATATTTAGTACCAAAGAATCGCTCCAATGGAATTATACGGGGATACGTCGATAGAACAAAAATATATACAACTATTTTTCGTTAAAATGAAATTATTAGAGGATAAATCAAAGTGGTCATATTACAGTGGAATATACATAGCCCCCAAAATGAAGAAACTGCTGCATAGAATACCACAACCACCAATTTAACGATGACAGTCACGCGTACTTCAACATCGTTACCTTCACAAGTTGATGAGACAAAAGACAGTCAATCTTTCATCGTAACTGACTTGATGAACCTATGACGTCAGTTTATGAGGCGTTGGTATAGTATACTCAAATTTGTCATAGCAAAATAAAAGATACATCTTTGTTAACATAATCTTAGTTGTTTTAGAGACAGATTGATACAAGAACGTAGAACCCATACGCTAAATGGGATCAGAATTTGCCAAAGCGCAGTACTTAGGCACAGGTTTACAGCTTATGCCATGATCAATTGCAGGCTAAGGTTTCAAAAACGAACATTCAATGCTATTGTCATTTTCTTTCAACACACACTGAGTACAGCATTGACTCCATCGAGATAAGTACTCTACATCTATTCTCAAAAAAAACATCAATAGTGAAATTAAGAAAATATTTCCTGTCTTGCAGTTTTTTTTTAACCTCATTACCAAAGTGCGCTTAAAGTGTCAAGCGCACACATTTACATGCACGAATTAGTCAAGTTGTTCAATCCAGGTGATTTTCCTGACTAGACCTGATCTATTACTGCTCTGACATCGCTGACAAGACGTTTGGGTTCCAGTTCCTGAAAGTCAAGGCAGGGAATATCTCTTGGTAGTTTTGGTGTGTTGTCGTGGAAAAGATCTTTGCCATACTCATGTCATCTTGACATAACATCTTCCATCTCTGTTAAGGTTTTCCCCCTCTTTACTGTCTATGATTTGAGTCTTTCCTTGAAAATTTATGGATTTCGTCTTTTTGTATTTGCTGAAACATGCATTTTGATTTTCTCTAAACATTTGCCTCTGTGATATAGAAAAAATAACATTCCTCCTAAATGAAATTTACGACACTGGAAAAATCCCCAAAGATATGACAAAATCAATTTTCACTCCACTTCCAAAGACGACAGGGGCTATAGAATGTGAACTCCATCGCACAATCAGTTTGATGAGTCATATAACAAAAATCCTATTAACAATAATCATGATAAGGACAAGGAATAGAATCAAAAGAGAAATAGCAGATGAACAGTGTGGATTTGTGGAAGGGAAAGGAATATTAATGCCATATACATCCTAAGAACTATCATAGAGAGGTCAGTCGAGATGAATAAGGATTTATATTTATGCTTTGTTGATTATACCAAGGCTTTCGATCGGGTAAGACATGAAGAATTGATCAACCAACTAGAAAGACTCAGTATTGATGGAACAATTCTACGAATAATCAGAAATATGTATTGGGAACAAACAGCTGCAATGAGAATAGAAAACGATATAAGGTCTTGCCAAACATCAAAAGAGGAGTCAGACAGGGTTGTGTTTTGTCACAGATCTGTTTTCCCGTTACAGCGAGAACATCATGAGAAACCTAGAGGAAAGCCCTGGATTTAAGGTTGGAGGAAAAATGATAAACAACATTCGATACGCAAATGGCACCGTACTGGTTGCAGAAAATGAGAGGGACCTACAAAACCTTGTGAATAGAAAGCAAAGGTAAAGGGTTGGAACAAAAGAGCAGGAAGACTGAAGTCATGGTGATCAGTAAAAAAAAACATGAAATCCCCTCATGCAAAATAACAGCAAACGGCACAATCCTGAGACAGGTTGATAAGTTTAAACACCTGGGAATGATCATTTCACCAGACGGCAGATGCACATCAGAAATAGCCAGCAGAATCGGCCAAGCCAAAACAGCATTCAGGACGATGAAAAACATTCTTAGCAACAAACGCCTATCAGTTAACATCAGGAAGAGAGTTCTTCGATATCATATAGAAACAATACGGTTGTACAACTGTGAGGCGTGGACAGTCAACAAGCAAAGCCAGAACAAGATCGAGGCAGCCGAGATGTGGTTTCTAAGAAGAATGTTGAGAGTTCCATGGACAGCAAAGAAAACAAACGAGACAGTCTTGATGGAGGCAGACACAAGTAGATCATTCATAAGGAAGATTAGGAAAGACAGGCAACATTTAGAGGCCATTTTATGAGGAAGGGGGAATTGGAGCACCTGGTCACAACGGAAAAGCTGGAGGGAAAGAGAGCACAGGTAGACCCAGGGAGAAGATACTAGACAGACTTGCGGAGAGCTGAAGACAAGGAGGTGGAAGAGATGCTTGAGGCAACAAGATATAGAGACAGATGGAAGTCCGTGATCGCCAACGCTATGCGGCAAGGCACCTGATAATGATGATGATATGTGAGCATTGTTCTTCTATCCATGCTTTCTTCTGTCTTGTTGTTCCTTTGTGCTTGGCTTTTCTTTTTGGCTAGTTGGAACACTCCATCGCTTATGCATGGCTTCGGTGGTTTGACCGTCCACCCCCCTAGTTTCGCTGTATACTTTTTTCATGTCCTTTCATATGTCGTTGGGGCAAAGTTTCGTTTGCTGTCTATTCTTCTAAGAGAGCAGAGAAGTGGTTGTTTGTTTCAACTTGGTACTCAGCTTTGATTTTTGGATCTTTTAGTTTATCTAGATCGTTTCTGATTTGTTTCTTTGCTTTGTCACAGGGATAGAAATGGAACAGAGATCCATGGGTGATACAAACTTTTCCAGGTATTCCAACTTGTATTGTCTGACTCTTTGGTCGTCTGCGTTCTTGATGGCAATGGGACTAAAAGACATAGGTCTGGTTGTTGCTGATCTACGCAGACGTTCAGTTAGTGTGAACGCCACAGCCGTCAATGCCATTAACATCACAATCACACCTACCACCATTATTAACACTACTGAACACCACCATCAACACTAACAGCACCATCAACACCTCTGACGCCAACAACAACACCACTTTCACGACCATCACTACTGACACCACCATCAACGCCACTATCAAAACCACCATCAACACCATAAAGAAGGCCATCAACATCACTTCTGGTCTACTCAGGATGAGTGACATGTGTCCTGGTATAGACTATCTACATGACCAAACAAAAATCACTGTACTGGAAGCCAACGCACAAGACTGTAAAGAGGACAATCTGCCTGACTTCACCACAGTCAGGGTGTGGTGCATGGAATGTGCGGGGTTATACAACCTACTGTCGTGTCCACATCGAGGTCCCAAACGCTATGTTTCCACGTGTCACTCTGCACCGGCTGGCATTCTGGTGCGAGTCCAGTCGGTGGAAAGCCTGTCTAAAAGTCGACATGGGTCTAACGACAAGATGGTGCATACAATGCGGGACACACTCACTTCAAGAAACCATCTTTGAGCTCTTCACAAAACATGTCTTTCTGACACACTTGAATCTTCCACTTATGAGCATTACCATAGAGACAATTAAGGAGTATAGTTTCCTTGTAAGATACGCATCTAGACATTCTGGATATGTTCTATTTCCAGTTAGAGATACATACAATGAAGAGTCTTTTGATACTCACATCTCTGGTGATCTAAAAGCATCTCCTGGGTGGGTCATTATGATAAGTTTTCCGTTGTTTATCTATGACACAGTTTATTGTGATTTATGCACAGAGTTTATTTACATGGAGCCAAATACAGACAACAAAAATGTTGTTCGATGGTGCAGTGAAAAAGACAAGTCACCAAGAGTTTTCCCTGTGTCTCATCTATACATTAACATTCTTGTTACTTTATATAACGTGTGTGAATGGACACAGAAAATGCTCTTTTCTTTTCACCCCAAAACTGACCAACCCCAAAAACTATCCAATTGTCAGTTCAACTGTTCTGTAGATCACTATTCCAGCTTTCAGCATCATATGTACTGTAATCTGAAGGAAGAGTGTGAAAATGGACAGGATGAAACAGAACACTGTCCCTTCAGTAGCCCTGGTTGTCAGGGTCTGGTGGCTTCACGGAACAAATGTTTCATGTACGTTGCAATAGGCAGACGTTTGAACTGGCGAGAGCAAGAACACATGTGCTCAAAAATGGGCAGCCAACTAGCTTCAATCAAAACAAGAGAGGAACAAAACGATTTCCGTCATTTATTTACAACTGTCTATTTCTTCAGAGTGTACATAGGGTATAGAGCAGGATGGACCAGTGTATCTGTTATGTACAGTAAGTTCCAACAGTGGTCAGACAACACCATGATCTACAACTTGAATCATTTCATCACTGAGCACCCATACAGTCCTTCACGGGATGCCTTAGGTATCATTCTTAATAACATGGTGATGTACCATTTGACACAATATGACTGTCCAAATGGAATAGTGTGTGAAACCCAAATTCTATCAGAAAGCAGGACTTCAGTACTGAGTGTCCAGTTCCCTGAGTCATCCCCACTATTGTCCTTCTTCATACAGACATCACAGGTCTCGTGGGCGTGCCTACATGGTCACGTGACTCACGCATTTTTATCATGTGACGCCAGTAGTCGATGTGGAAAGACAGCGTATCCACAGTCTTGTGTTCTGTGGGACATGAGAGGTCAGACAAAGAATGCAAAAGGCCTTAAAATGTTTCTATATACCATCGCTATGTTTGAATGTGACGACATGACAACCCTGCCCTACACCTTGGTGTGTGACTTCCAGCACGACTGTCCAGATAAAAGTGATGAGTCATTCTGTGAACATCCTACCTGTCACGGCTTTTTCTGCTCCAATGCCCAGTGTGTTGGACACAGTCAGCAATGCAATGGACATTCAGACTGTCTGGACAACTCTGATGAAAATGAATGCACTGGGCACAAATCAGGCAATTTCTTTCATAGAGAGTCAGATGGAAAGTCAACAATCATCATCAGTCTTGATGGCACAGGGTACTTTACTCAGCAGGTCATGAAAGCTGATGAATCTTGTCCTTATACTCATTATCGTTGTACAGAGGGCTGGTTGTACTGTTTCCCTTTGTACACACGATGTAACGGATTTTCTGACTGTATCTATGGCGAGGATGAAGAAGGCTGTGAAACAGTGATGTGTTCTGGTTTCTACCGATGTCGAGCTTCTAGTGTGTGTGTGCATGGGGATCACCTGTGTGATGGCTGGGGTCAGTGTCCACAGCGTGATGATGAGTGGCTGTGTGACACAACATGTCCTGAGGGCTGTCTGTGTCAAGGTCTCTCTGCCGTGTGTAGCAGTCCATTTCCTGCTTATCTCTTCCCCCATCTTCGTCACATAGACGCCACTGGCTCAGGACTGACGCTGACTAACTTCAGTACCAACACATACCTCATTCGTTTGAGTCTTTCACGTTGTTCCTTATTTGACATGCAAGACGTGCAGACTGCAAACCTGCGGTTTATTGATCTGTCCAATAACCACTTGGAAACTGTCAACATGAATACTTTTTTGTACATGTGGAATTTAAGGATACTAATTTTGACAAATAACCCTCTGTCGTCACTGATGCATACAACTTTTAGCGTGTATTATAATTTGAGAAAAATAGACTTGTCAAGAACACAACTAGACATATTTAACAACGAACAGGGTATGCATTTACCTCAATTACAGTGTTTGAATTTGTCGTTTTCTGCTATCACAACCTTTGGATCCACAGACTTTAGAACTACCCCACAACTGACAGAACTAGACTTGAGAGGTAATCCTGTGAACACCTGTCATTTCGATCTATGGTCAAGATCAAATTATTTGAAAAGAGTCCTTTCATCAGACTTTCGTTTTTGTTGTGCAATTTTACCACTTCAACGGACAGGCAGAAAAGTTTGTTCTTCACCGCAATCTATGCTTTCTTCTTGTACTGATTTATTACCAACTGATTTGTATAAACTGTTTTTTGTGTTGAATAGTGTCTGTGCTGTTTTGGGAAATTTTGTGTCAGTCATAGCTGTCTTTTTTACACAGAAAGTATTTGGTAAAAAGATCACTACGTTCCTTCTTCATTTCCAGGTGGCTAAAATGTGTATGGGAATCAACACCAGTATAAACACATTTGCTCATGAAATGTCCAGTGATAAATATGTATTGCTTGAAAAGACATGGATCAATAGTTTTACGTGTAAGGCAGCTGGTTTTCTTTCTCTTCTGTCGAGTGAGGTGTCAGTTCTGATCATCTGGTTCATAACACTAGATCACGTCATTACATTTTGTTGCCCATTGACCAGGTACACGTTGGATCAGTATTCAGCAGCGGCTGTTTGTGGAGGGATATGGAGTCTAGGAATAATGTTGTCAGTGACACCTTTTCTCCCTGGACTGTCTCACTGGGGTGTTGATGATCAGTCAGGCCTGTGTCGTCTGGCTTTATTTGACTGTTACAATTGCCACCAGCAGTTCCGATGGTTCACAGCCATTGTGATTTTCAACTTTATCTTATACTGTGTGGTTGTTGCTGGCCAAGGCATCATATGTAGGCGAACACCAAAATACCGAATTCTACTGGATCCCAACAAAAGGTCCATGTATACTTCTGCAAAACTGATGGTCAAGATGGCATTGACGGATGCTGTGTGTTGGTTCTCCTTGTCTCTGACGACCCTGATGTCAATTGATGATGTCGATGCACCAGATAAGACACACGTGGCTGTTGTTGTGTTCATCTTACCACTCAACTCTGCACTCTGCCCCTTCCTGTACATGTGGAGTGTTGCAACACAGCAGCGACAAGAAAGACAAGAACAGAAAGTTTTACAGCTTTTGAAATCACGACTTTCATCTTCAGTGAGACATTGCATATAATCACGCATATAAGATTCGTGGCGGTACCAATATTTGTAATGAAATATACATCAGCAGTGTTTCTCTGAAAGGCTGCTGTTTTGTTTGTGTTGCTATGGACCAAACAATTCAGTCTGTCTTGCAAAAGCTCTGCTTTGTACTGGGTTGTTGGTTTTCACCACTGTAGAGCAGACAGTTCTGTTGTCTCTCATTTAATCTGCAGATACTTTTTCTGTTCGTAGATGATTGTTTTAGTTGTTGGGTGGTTCCTGATTTCGTAGCTGAGTGCAAACAAATATTAGTCAATATTAGATGATTTTTCATCATCCTTTGGTACAGTTCCTATCATGAACTTAATGTAGGATAAGAAATAATGAATAAAAAACACATGTCAAATGCATCCAGGAGAAGGTCCATCAAGTAAACTTTTTGGCCCTAAACTTCCTATACTATAACTAGTATAAGAGGACCAAGCCACATCAAGGCCATGACTCGATCCTAGATGTCCATCTGTGGTTGCTGTTTTTTTAAACAGAAGTTTGTCCTTCACTGGTTTTGAACCTGCGTATTCAAGATGGTCAGGCATCTCAATGTCAAGTCAGACTTGTGGCAGATGTATCACTGTAAAAAGAATTGGTCTATGTTTTGGTTTTTGAATTCATAATTTATGGAAGAAAGTACATGTAGTTTGTGTAATGTTTTGAATCTTTAAAATACGGGGATATGTTCAAAAGCTATCATTTTGTTGTTTTACAGACAACAAGAAAGGAGAGACGAGCAAAATGCACAAATATATTACAACTGCACGTGACTAGACCATCTCTAGAAACAGACTGCACATTGGCAAATAAGACATATAACATTTGTTTTATTTTTAAACAATATGCATAAATAAACAATCTAAATAAGACATATAACGTCTGTTTTATTTTTAAACAATATGCATAAATAAACAATCAATTGAATTTTGAAGCTTAAGCTGGCGTGAATGATATATACGCATGTCACACACATACACAAAGATAATAAATGAACACCAAGTTAATCAATAAGCTTGCACTGTCATCAATGACACACAAGGTACTCAAAAAAGAATAACTGAACATCAAATTAATTACAAAGCTACAGCATTATACATGATAATGTTGACTTACGTTTAAGTCGTACACTTCTTTAAGCGCTTCACTAACGAATAATTCATACAAAATTCGTACTCATAAACATGTGGCGGTACCAGAGGTTTCTGCCCTGAGGATGATGCCCTAAGAGAACTTTCATTTAACACTATTGTGACTGGCCCTGCCTCTGCCTGAACTTCCTGCCTCCAATGCATTCCCAGTAGTTGTAAAAAAACTCTCTAGCAGGCCTGAATGAAGTCCAATTGTCACCAACATTTGTGTACTTAATAAAAACAGGATGCTGAGTTTAGCTGTGCTATTTATAAAGCTATTACTTAAATAGCTTTTAGTCGCCATCCAGTTCTGTACCATATATCACCATAACGACTTTTACCGCAACCCAGCAGTAGATGAAGCTCGGCGTTCACGACTATAGTCGCGTCCCGTCACGTTAAGTTTTCCTCTTCTACACTTACTGTATTATTCCTCAGTGACGGGATGTTTCTCAGTCATACACTTTCTTGAGCAAAGAGCTTGGAACCTACAAGCAAGTTTCTAAAAGTGTTCCCATTGGATACTCGAATGTATGTAGAAAGACGTTATGGAGTAAGCAATTAAACAGAGAAAAATGCATAATCAACCAGATGCGTTAGTGTGTGCCTAGGCCTACACGACGTAAAAGGGAGAAAGGTTCTGGGAGGAAACTGGAGAAAGGGGGGCTGGGATGTGGATGCAAATTAAGTTCTGGTTTTCTTATTATTGAACACAGAGTGCTATCAAATGGCGTGTACGTCCATCTGTTGGAAGGTGGGCATGTGTGGACAGCAAGCCTGACTGATGTGAGGGAAGAGGTACATAGGTTTCGAACGCCAACCATCTATGTAACAGGCAAACATAAATCTAGCCATGAATACCAAGCACATATGACTGTTACGTGACCTGTCTGACCTAGCCCTACGCGCTGAGTGCAAATCGCTGCTCTGATATACTCACTCAACAGCTCGCTGTTGGTAACTGTTGCGCAACTGGAGAACTGTTCCAATCGCCTGTTATAATTTGTCCCCTCTTCTGTTGAAACAAACCTGATTCTTCTCTAAATATTCAAGGGGAATAAATTAATGAGAAGGTAGCAGAAAACATTTTATATATTTTGCACATGATCGATAGACTCTCTCCTGTCCCATTTTAGCATTAAAATCTCCCATTATTACTGTAATATCCAGTGATTAACACTGAGCCTTGGCCGTCTCTAATACTTCATAGAATTTGTCAATTTCTCCCTGAGTACTTGCAGATGTTGGTGCATGTACATGGATTATGTAGATATTCAATGGCTTGCCATCCAAGTTAACTAATAAAAGTCAGTCTGGTATAGCCCAGTGTCCTTTGATAAACTTTGATTTTTCACTTTGCACTATGATGCTTACTCCTGTTCTATGTTTGTCTCCATCAAAAAAGTAATTGTATGCTTGCCTGATGTTATCATGCCTGTCCCCTTCCATCTCACTTCCCCTAATCCCAAAATACTGATGTTAAGACTTTGCATGTCCATCTTGACATTTCCTAGTTTTCCTCTTCGCAGCAACGGTCTTACATTCCAGTTTGCATTTTTGATGACGTTTAGTCTGATCGCATTAGCTTGATAACGGTCAGGTGTCACCTGCGCAGCATGATAGTCCCTACCGGACGAAGGTGCTTCACAGGAACCCCTATTCACGTCGTTTGCCTCCGTTCTCTTTTGGCTAACATGCTTGTCTTGAGAATATACGATGTATGGACTCTGCGCTAGCCCCTGCCCTTCCCGTGACTACCTACAAGGCAGTGGGGGTGATTTATGTCAGAGTTTACTCCCTTAGCCTTGGTCTCTCTGAAGTCATAGTAATTAGTAAAAAACAAGAAATCCCTTCATGCAAAATAAAAGCAAAAGGCACAATATTGAGACAGGTTGATAAGTCTAAATATCTGGGAACGATCATCTCACCAGAAGGCAGATGCACATCAGAAATAGCCAGCAGCATCGGCCAAGCTATAACAGCATTCAAGAAAATGAATAGCATTCTCACCAGCCAATGACTATCAGCAAACATCAGGAAAAAAGAGTTATTGTGTGTAATATAGAACCCATACTGTTGTACGGATGCGAGGCATGGACAGTCAACACGCTGTCAGAACAAGATTGGGGCAACTGAAATGTTGTTTCTTAAAAGAAAGTTGAGAGTTCTATGGACAGCAAAGAAAACAAACGCAGACATACGCAGACAAACAAACTCAGACATACGCAGACTCTACCCACCACCAGCACGGAGCAATCCCTTAAATTGGTACTGAAATCTTTGTCACAGATACAAGCCAGTAGACAATGAAGCCATTGTTTCTTTCTGTTTCTGACTTGTCTTTCTGTGATAGATATCTTAACCATCTAGCCATCAAACACAGGCAACGATATGATAATTGTAAGCCTTATGAAGTTCACTTTTGTTCCACCAAAACAGGGTCCAGCTGAAACCATTTTCAGCTGCTTCTGCCAATGCCTTTAGGACGAGCTTGCAGGATTGGTTTGCTTTTTGTTAGAATAACGGAATCAAGAGCTTAGATATTTGAAGTCCAGTCCCAGCTGACAGCATTAGAAGCCAGTTGGCTGTTCCTCCTGATGTTTCCATCATTCTGGTGGGGTCAGCTTAGTGTGTTATCGATCCATGTGGTCCCATTCCCATTTGAAGACTTTGCCAGTGGATAGGGTTTTTCGCAGGCTCAGAGAATCTAATAATTTGTGGCAAATATGGGTGAGCGCATATGGAAATGTCCAAATGTGGTTAATCCTCTTGAACAACTTTCAAACAAACTCCAAACATTTGGGATCTGGTCCTCCTCTTCCCAGAAACTGAGAGCAGTTTCATGAGGTCAAATGCAAATGTGCCCCTTTTCCTGCAACCTGGCGAAGGTTTTGGCTTTGAAGATGAACGTTTTGAACTTGCTGGCTAGACTGGCATATTGTTTGAACTTGTTGATATGGGTTTCCTCCATTTTTCTGTCATACGGCACAAAGAGCTCGATTAGGATAATTTGTTCTGATGAATGGGAGCAGGTAACAATGGCCAGTTCCATGCCATTCTTGCTGATGATTTCTGGGTGTTTTTTCCTATCGTGGAAGATCTACTGTGAATTTCCAGTCGTCTGCTTCCATACAGCAGATCCCACATTTATGCTTTTTGAGGGCACAGTTTCCTGCTTCTTGCAGTGTAGAAGGTTGCCAGAGCTTCTGGTGGTATACATCCTGCTAGCAGTATTGATTACTTGTATAATCTATTCAAACACTTGCCTTGTGCTTCCATGTGTGCCTTCCTTTGGATAACACTTCTTTACATAAGGTCACTGTTTTTAGCTGGAAGAGTAAGGCACGTAACATTGTTTGATTTCCATCACTTCACAAGATCTGCATTCGAAGGCAGGAAGTCAAACAGTGTTCTTAAGATGAAACAAATCCTGAGATTTGCCATATGCCAAAGTGAATTCAGCTTAGATGTCTTTGGAGTGTATTTTCCCACATTGTCCATTGCTCCAGCTAACCTGGTTCGACTGCCCTCTGGATTGTTTTGGCATGATCTTGTTTCTTCATCTCTTGGAGTACCATGCCCCTTTTACTTTTGCGTTGGCATTTGGCCACCATTTCATTTTTGTTGATCCCGGTCCATAGGTATTGGTTTGCATGTGACACAGTTTTCTGACCGTGAGGCTTTCCTTTGCTACGACCATTGTCTCCTGGACTTTCCATTTTCTGCCAGTCGTCAGCTTGGGCTGGGTTGCTCTCAAAATCTACCAAGTCTACAAGCGTGCTGAGTAGGATGGCCTCTTCCCACCTTATAGTCCTCGAAAATGCACATTAGGAGTAGCTTAAGCTTAACCTATTGACAGTAGACTGCAACGTCATTGAGACCATATAGGACACCAAGCCTTTTCCTTACCTCTTAATTGATTTTGGCCTCCATTAATTCCATAATGCTCAAACTAATATCATAGATTAATAGAGGCCAGAAGAGCTTTGGAATTAGAATGAACCGCAGACACCAGGTGTATTTGAAAAACAAATCTAAAAACACCCAACCAACCAAACAAACCGAAAACCACACACACACTGGTCCATAATTGTAAACTTCTTTCCTGCCATTTGCTTTGTTTCCTTACCCCTTTTGTGTCTTGTATGGAGTTTTAACACGTTTTTCCCAGGTGCACAAAATTGTTCTTTTGTTTCTGTTGGAATGACTTACTTGGCAACAATAATTGCCACTGTTTCGGTACTTTGCTTTTCATCAACTCACATGAAAGAGGAGTAGGTATCGTAATGGACAGGGACAAATCAAAAGCAGTCAGAGGATACTGGGCTGTGTCCAACAGAGTTTTCTTGGTTAAATTGGGAGGCAGGCCATTTGATATCAACATCACTCAGGTGTATGCACCAACATCTGTAAGTACACAGGAAGACATCGACAACTTCTACGAAGTATTAGAGATGGCCAAGGCCCAATGTAAATCACAAGAAGTTATAGTAATAGTGGGAGATTTTAACGCTAAAGTGTGACAGGATAGGGTGGAGGATATAGTTGGACCTCATGGCCTTGGTACATAAAATGAAAGGTGAGGGAAACTTGTGGAGTGGGCACAGATGAATGAGTTCATAGCAGGAAACACCTGATTTGTGCAGCCTAACAGACGAAAATGGACTTGGATAAGTCCAGGAGATAATACCAAAAATCAGATTGACTACATGCTGATTAATCAAAGATTTAGAAATTCTTTACTGTCAGCAAAAATACTACCAGGCGCAGACTGCAACAGTGACCACAATCCTGTAGTGGGAAGATTTAGGCTAAAATTAAGGAAAAGGAAACAGACCAAAAGCAACATCAAACTAAATCTTGGACTCTTGAAGACAGATGAAGTGATATGTAAAAAAAATTAACGTACATGTTCAAAACAAATTCAGTGCTCTGGAAGACGTTAGTAACAGTGAGGAACAATGGACACAGTTGAGAAATTCGATAACTAAAGTTTATGAAGAAATCCCTGAAGTAGATAGAAAAGCAAAAATGAACTGGATGACAAAAGAAATGTTAGGCTTGATGGAGGAACGGAGGAAGGCAAACAGAAACGAGGAAATATACAGGAAGATAGATAAAGAAATCAGGAATAGGT
>JAPXFY010000032.1:11070139-11075139 GCA_030674185.1 Monoplex corrugatus | reverse complement strand
ATATGTTTACTTGTACTAATGGTCAGTGTGTGACTTACGAGAATGTGTGTGATTTTGTGTCTCACTGTCTGGATCATTCTGATGAAGAGGACTGCCCTGATAAAAGACTTAGAAAAATAACGAATATTAAAGATCTATCACCAGCTCTCATCAACTTTGATGGTATCCACATATTCACTTCAACCAAAATGAATCACAGTCAGTCTTGTCCTGACACTCACTATCGTTGTTCTGGTGAGTTCAACGACTGTCTGCCTGTCTACACACGGTGCAATAGAGTGTATGACTGTTTGTATCATGAAGACGAAGAGGGATGTGAAGACATGCTATGTCCAGGATTCTTCAGGTGCAGATCTTCCAGAATATGTGTCCATGGCCACCACCTGTGTGACAACTGGCCTCATGCCCATTGCATGATGACGAAATGCTCTGTAACATGACATGTCCGCTGGAATGCTTGTGCCAAGGCCACTCATTTCTGTGTCCTCAGCCTTTCCTTTCCAAACACTTCCCTCACCTGCGTTCTTTGGATGCCACAGGTTCAGGTTTGAATCCATTAGCCCTGAGTCACAATACTTATATCATTCACCTGATTCTTGCCCAGTGTTCTGTGACTTTCATGCCTAACATGAAATTATTGAATCTAAGGCTGTTAGATCTCACTGACAACAAACTACAAAATGTGAGCATGACACTTTTTATTGATTTACAGAATTTGAAGACACTGTCCTTGTCCAGGAATCCTCTCACTGTGCTTTGCGCAGATCCATCCTCCATTACCACGCAAAGTGTTTTAACAACGATAGATCTATCATACACCGCACTGACATTTTTTGAAACTGAAGCCTTGTCCCAGTTTGGGCACCTGCAGACAATAAATTTAAGTTTTACTTCAGTTCATAGTATCATTTTAGATGGTTTTCAGTTGCCACCACGTTTAGCTCAGCTGTATATGAAGGGTAGTCCTGTGAAAACATTTCCGCCTGATATATTTCAAAGCTTGTCCTATCTACGTGTTGTATCAACACAAAACTATAAACTTTGTTGTAAAGAAATACTCCCTCATAACTTTGATGACACGTTTTGCTACGCCCCTAAGGACGAAATTTCATCATGTGATGATTTACTGCAATCAGAAATGTATCGTGTGTTCTTGTGGCTGATCAGTTGTCTGTCAGTGACTGGAAATGTCTTTTGTTTCATTGTACGTTTTTGTGCACGGGACAAAGCACCTGCAGGTGGCTTCAGTGTCTTTGTCACTAATCTCACATTGGCTGATATGCTGATGGGTATCTACATCGGAATTATTGGTGTAGCTGATGAATTATTCCGTGGTAAATATCTCCATTATGATAACATATGGATGAACAGTGTGGCCTGCAAGGTGGCAGGATTTCTATCTCTGCTGTCCAGCGAAGTATCTGCTCTGATCATCTGGCTCATCACTGTAGATCGTTTCATTGTTCTTCATTTTCCATTCAGCACTATTCGATTTGAGAGAACATCAGCAACAGTGACTTGTGTGCTGACTTGGATGTTGGCTGGTTTCTCGCCATGTTGCCTCTACTTCCAGTGACATCACACTGGGAGTTTTACAGACAGACAGGAATGTGTATTCCGCTGCCAGTCACGAGACGAAGATTTAAGGGCCACGTGTATTCTTTCAGTATATTGATCATCCTTAATTTTTTTCTATTTTTGTTCATTTCAGCAGGCCAGGCGTTCATCTACTGGTCAGTACAGAAGAATGCTTTGAGAAACAGTTCAACAAAAGTGTCCAAGGATATAACCATAGCTCGGCGGTTGATCAGTGTGGCTGTCACAGACTTCATGTGCTGGTTCCCTATTGGATTGTGTGGTCTGTTGGCATCTGCTGGTGTACCAATCTCTGGTGAGGTGAATGTAGCTTTAGCAATCTTCATATTGCCCTTGAACTCTGCTGTTAACCCCTTTGTGTACACCTTCAACACGGTCATGGAGAAACGTAGAAAAGTGAAGGAAGTTAAACTGTTGAAATGGCTGGAGTCCCATACTGATTTGATTGCCAGCTAATGGAATGCAAGCTGGATTTTTTTCATCTGATGGATCACAGCTCTTCTCTGTAGATGGTTAGACCATCCCTTGTGTTCACAGCCTCTTTCTCTCTCCCTCTCTCTCTTTCTCTCTCGTTCTCTCTTTCCTTCTCTCAGATTACGCTGGTAAGTATAGTATTTGGCACAGAGTTAAATCAGTAATAATAAAGCGAATCAAACTCAGTTCAGAAACTGTTGTACGCATTGAAAATTGACAAGTATTTGGTTTTAGCTAAGTGTAAATTTGCCATATTGGTATACAAACTAGATGACAAAGATTTATTTTGCTCACAATTCTAAAGACTATTAACAGTACTATCTTTTCTTTAGAACACAGGCCACTCATAGTGCTGGCTACCATTCTAAACAGAATGTATGTGTCTAACATGGTATGTATTATTTTTATTTTACACCACTTTTGTTCTAGTTCGTGTATCCGCTACCTAGTGGCACATATCATTTTCTCTTTGAATCTTTATCAAATAAATATCCATGGATTGATGTCAAATTTGGTCATAAACATCAGAAGACAGCATATGTTTGGAAAATTAAACTTATTTTGGTGTAGCATTGAATATTTGTATGACAAAATTATTTATATAAAAATGTTGCAAAAATTATGTCCGAAAATGCCTTCACATTGTTAGGGTAGTTTTTCCCAAGCTAACTGTTTCTATGATTTTAGTTTCGGACAATATGTATATCAAAGCAACTTCCTAAGTGGGAACTATCCATAAAAGTCTGCCTCGCTCCACTTCTGATTTATGACGCACCAAATATTTGCTAATTTTAGCCTCATATTTACCTGCTTGACTCTCTTATATCTCAAAAACGACTGCAGATAGTACACTTTTGATACAGAGACAATAAGTGCATGTGCAAAATTTGGTAAAAATTGCTCAAAAAACAAAAACTTAAGTTCGTGGATAAAATTTTACACAGCTTTCAGCATGTTATTTACAACAACAACAAAATTGTTAAGCGAGCTTACTTCTTTCTAGTGCCCTCCTGCCTGGTAAGGAAATCCCTCCACTTGCTCTTGGTGTTCATCTAGGGCAAGTCTTCTTCTCCTTTTAGCTCTTTTGGTCTCCAAAGATGTCTCAGTAGCCCAACGCTGAGCACACACAATCCGGAAAATGCCCTTCTCCTCACAGAACTTTTGTGCAAATATGCCAGTACATGTATGCAGTCCCATCTCTTTCATTACCTCCAGGATTGATTTAGCTCCATCATTGAAAACAGAAACAGCAATTCCTACAGCATCTTGCACAACAGTTGATCCATGGTTTTTATGTTTTGGACACAGTTTCCATATTACATGTACACTGTTCAAACTCTCATTCGCGTTCTGTGTGTAGCCTTCAAGACTTTTTTTGCAGCAAATAGGTGTTCGTAAGATCTTTAAATATGGGTTTGATGGCACCCATTACAGCAGTTGGCAGGTTTCTTTTGTGTTTATATTCACCTACAGTTCCAGCAGCCACAACCTGTTTGTATGGGCACCACTCCCCACAGAAGTTGTGAATTGGCTCTACTTCTGTGGACCGCCTATGAAAATAAATGGTTCACACAGCTGCTGTCATGCCAAGATCATTTTACTGGCTCTGATTGCATTTCCATAGTAAATTTGAATAGTATCTATCTGTTCATTTGTGAGCCTGCCTTTTCTACCTGTAGGCTTTCCATCAGCTAGGGCTGTTCCTTTCATTGTCGTCTTCAATTTACGTAGTCTTGTCCCCATACGCTTCTGTACATGTCCGACACATTGAATTTTCTGTACAGGATGATCTTCACCATAGGGCTGAGAATCAAACACTCTTTTGTAACTGTTTGTGTCCCCATCCCCAATAAATCTGGTGTAACGCAAGTTGTGTTTTTCAACAGACTGCGTGAACATGACGACAGCTGACGCAGCTTCCATGCCTCCTGAAGAACCATCGTGTGTAGCAGTACAGTTACCATGATGACTTTCATACCATTGCCTATATTCTTTGCTGTCTTTATCTTGTTTGTCCCAATAGTCATATGATTTACACACTTTGCTGAGAGTTTCAGTCTCCAGCACTTTCCCTGTTACACATCCAATAGTTGTAGTCACCCCAACCTTAGAAGAATGACCCCCGTCATCCATGTTCCGTCTACAGACATCAATATTATGACCGTTATCATCTTCCTCTTCAGCATTTTTAGGTTCGATTTCTGCATGCCCTGGACATGCTTTTATTTTGAACAGTTGTTGCTGCTTTCTGCATATTTTTATTGATCAAATTGTAAAGCTTTCTCTTATGGGAGGGGGCAAGTCCATTACTCCACAGAATGTTTGTGGATCTGTGCGTCCACCTCCCACACACTGCATTGCCAGAACAGTGCGACATTTCGCATAATCCACAGTCAAATTGTCAACATCAATGAAGAAAACGTTTGTTTAGTACAGGTCATACTGCTGCAGATAAATGCAAATTCACTAGCTAGTCCCTGTCTTGTTACTTCATACAATTGAACTTTAGAATGGCAGAAACCACGCATAAGTTAGGACGCAATGTTTATATTCAAAATGCTAACATCAATTATCCGGTTGCCTTCTAGTTCTAAATCTCCATCTGTATCTAACACACCATCACCATCACTATGATCCTTTTCTGATTCAGAACTGCTGGTCTTCATAATGTCATATAAATCTTTCAACTTCATCTATGATCGAGTGGGCGTGGCCTTCTGTAGTACACTGCCAGACTGAGCTACGTTTGGAGAAACACTGGGACAAACACTACTTGAAGTACTACTACTAGCTAACCTATCCTCCATATCTCTTTCTGCTCTTCTAGTGAATCTGTTTCTATGAAACTTACATTTTTAAGGAAATCTGCCTGTATTCATCCGATCAATAGATATGTTCAACATGAATTGGACCTCGAACTTTGCGCAGCT
>JAPXFY010000032.1:11000139-11065139 GCA_030674185.1 Monoplex corrugatus | reverse complement strand
CATGTATGATTGTGATGTTAGTAGTGTTAACGGTGGTGATATTGACAGTAGTTGGACAAGTGAGTAGGTCAGCACAAAATACACCGATGTTTGTTAATAGCATTGCCAACAAGAACACAGACGACCATAGAGTCAGACAATATGAGTTGAAATATAATTATGGAGATGTTCTTACTAACTTACTGACTTTTCCATCATGAACTTTTTCGATTTGGCTACGTAGGGTGGCGCCATTCCATTGACTGCCTCTTTGATTTCGGTTCATAATGGTGAATCCATGTTTCATCACCGGTAACGAGCCTCTCAAAGAAGGTTTTGTCTCTTGACTTTGTTCAAGAAGTTCAGTGCAGGCGTTGACCTTGTCAGTCTTGCGTTCGGTAGTCAGCTCTCTTGGCACCCAACGGGCACACACTTTTGAAAACCCAAGTGATTCAACAATGTTATAAGCACTTCCATGGCTCACTTCAAGGTTTTGTGCCAACTCCTCAAGAATTATGCGCCTATCTTCTGTAATCAGAGGATTCACAGAAGTGGACGGACAGCCAGAACGGGGTTTATCGGCTACCCTCGCAGGTCCACCCTTTTTATCATTCAGACGACAGACCCACCTGCGAACATTGCTATGATCTAAAGTATTCTCCTTGTACACATTCTGTAATCGTCTGTGAATGTTCAAAGGGGTTTCCTCCTCAGCAACAAGGAATTCAATCACTGCTCTTTGTTTTTGACGCACCTCTAAGAGGGCAGCTATTTTGAATTTTCCTCATGAGTCTATGAACCGGAAATATACCAAACAAAATATTTCAGTCCGTAACAGTTATAATCATTTGTAATTGAGCAACATTTCAGGTAATTTTATCAAAAACTTCGTCTGATATAAATAAAAAGGCCTTACTTTTTGACTCACCCGTGTACATTGCCATTATTATAATCATTATTGTTATTATCATTCTTCTTCATCTTCATCTTCTTCTTCTTCTCCTTCTTCTTCTTAGAATTATTATCATTATTATCATGATCATGATCATCAACATCATCATCATCATCACATCACCATCATCATCACCATTACCTTTTAAAACAAAGAAATAATGAATAAACAAAGAAATAGATAATACAATAAGTTTGTTCTTGTTTTTTCCATCCATGTCTTCGACATGTGAAAAGTCAAGAAACCACACAGACCAGCTGCACGGTGGTCTACAAATATGGATAGCCAGCAAGATAAATTAGAAACAGAAGAAGAAAGCAAAAAGACTGGTTTTGACATTCACAACGTTTCAGATTTAATTTCAGTTTCTCAAGATGACGTTTCCGCATATGGAATGAATTCCATATGCACCAAAGTCACAGGTGCCACGCGATGGACAAGATCCACAATGATCACGTCAGAAGCCTTAGCCTGCTCATAAACCCATGACCTGGCCAGGTCCTGAGGTTCTACCTTGATAGTTCCACATTCCAGGGGTCGTAGCGTAATGACGTGGCAGAGACCTCAACTTTTTCCCGGAGCCAGCATCCACGAGGGCGGCGCCCATCACCTTTCCTTCGCTTGACATTAATATTTGTATAACATTTTTTAAACCGAGACTTCAGAAAGGCAAGAAGGCAAATTTCTATTCAAGGGGTGGGACCTGGGAAATCAACCTCTCTCTCCAATGTTCTTCATCAAGGCAGCCGTGTAATGCCCTGCTCTTCACGATTTTCAACTGCCATGGAATCATTAGCATGCACAGCCGGAAGGTACATGGGTCCCACTTGTTTTTCGACCTTTCCGAAGGACTAGACGTTCAGTTCGATTTTCCAGTCAAAATGAGGAGGAAAGTCAAGGCCTCTACGGGGAGCGAACCCTGGAGCCTCGATTTGAGTTATTGGCAGGCGAAAGTCTGAACTATTCTGAAACTCTTCTTCCCTTCAGAAAGAATGGTTGAATGTGAAGAGAGAATAACTAGAAAACCAAAAACTGGAGGATGCCAAGAGCGCCTGAGGATTGAAGCACAGCAAAGACATGAGGAACACAGGGCTGACAGAGAGGAATACAAAGGACAGGAAGAACAGATAGAGAGAAACAGATGATAGAACAGCAAATTGCGCATAAGAAAAAAAATCCACTGGATAGGGAAAACAAATAAATGGCTGCCTTGCTGCAATACAATGCAATATAGTAACTACTACTAATATTACTACTACTACTACACAATGCGTGCACGCAGGTGAGCATGTGTGTGCATATGTGTATATGTGAGAGAGAGAGAGAGGAAAAGAAAAAGAGACAGAGAGAAAGAGAGAAAGAGGGAGAGAGACTAATAATAATAATAATAATAATAATAGTAATAACAATAACAATAATAATAATGATAATAATAATAATATAATAATAATATAACAGTAATAATGATAATAATAATAATAATAATAAGATAATGACAATAATAATAATAATAATGATAGTAATGACAGTAATAATAATATAATCATAGCAATCATAATCATAATAACAACAACTTAATAATGATGATGATAATCAAATAATATAATGATCATAATAATAATAATAATCCTAATGATAATGGTACTAATGTTGATGATAATAATACTGCTGCTGCTGCTGCTGCTGCTGATGATGATGATCATGATCATGATAATGAAGACGACGACGAGGAGGAGAAGGAGGAGGAGGAGGAGGATGTGATAACAATAATAATGACAGTGATAATAATTACAAAAATAATAATGATAATAATAATAAAATAATGATGATGATAATATTAATGATAATAATAACAATAGTAATGATAATAACAAATAATAATAATAATAATAATAATAATAATAATAATAATAATAATAATAATATATAATTAGATGATGATAATAATAACAATAATAGTTACAACAATAATAATCATACTACTACCACTACTATATTACTATTACTACTACTACTACTGCTACTACTACAACTGCTACTACTACTACTACTACTACGACTACTACTACTACCACCACCAATAACAGTAATAATAAGAAAAAGAACAACAACAATAACGATGATGATGAAAAAAGAAAGAAAGAAAGAAAGAAAAAGAAAGAAAAAAGAAAGAAAGAAAGAAAGAAAAAGAATGATATCTAAAAGGAGGGAACCTTCATCCAAGAATCAATCCAAGGCGGGCATCATCTTTATTAAGCAATTAGCCAGCAACAAGAAAAGCTTCCTTACACAAAGCACACACAAAGCTTCTGAAGGGGAAAACAAAGGCTTGTGACCTTTGACTCTTGCCATCATCCTTGATAGGTGGATAGATTAGATTAGATTAGATATATAGATAGATACATAAATACATAGATACACATATAGATGGATAGTAAAAACACATGTCATGTGAAAGTAAATTCAAATATCCAAATACCTCACAAAGGGTGTGAGAGAGAGAGAGAGAGAGAGAGAGAGAGAGAGAGGAGAGAGAGAGAGAGAGAGAGAGAGAGAGAGAGAGAGAGAGAGACAGACAGAGAGACAGACGAGAGACAGAGAACAGAAGACAGACAGAGTAGACAGACGAGACAAGACAAGAGAGAGGAGAGAGATGGACAGATAGACAGAGATAGAGACAGAGAGAGACAGAGAGAGTCAGAGAGAGACACGGGAATAGAGACAGAGACACAAAGAGAGACAGAGAGGCAGACAGTGACAGAGATGGAGAGAGAGAGGAGACAGAGAAGAGAGGAGAGAGAGAGAGAGAGAGAGAGAGAGAGAGAGAGGAGAGAGAGAGAGAGATACACAGAAAACAAGACAAAGAATTCGGATTTTTTGTTTGTTTGTTTGTTTGTTTTTGTTTGCTTTTTGGTTGTTGTTGTTGGTTTTGTTGTGTGTGTGTGTGTGGTGTGTGTGTGTGTGTGTGTGTGTGTGTGTGTGTGTGTGTGTGTGTGTGTGTGTGTGTTTTGGTGTGTGTGTGTGTTGTGTTGTTTAGTTTGATAAATCAGCCCAGAGCACATCCCATTAGCTGTCTATCAAATCAGTATGGGACTCGAGCCATTTGAACAGTTTATTTTCGTTCCATTTTCTCCGTTTCTCCATGACCATGTTGAAGGTGTACACAAAGGGATTAAGAGCAGAATTCAAAGGCAGTACAAAGATTGCTAAAGCTACATTCACCTCTCCAGGGATGGGGACACCAGCAGATGCCAACAGACCACACATTCCAACGGGAAACCAGCACATGAAGTCTGTGACAGCCACACTGATCAACCGCCGAGCTATGGTTATATCCTTGGACACGTTTGTTGTACTGGTTCTCAAAGCATTCTTCTGTACTGACCAGTAGATGAACGCCTGGCCTGCAGAGATGAGCAAGAACAGAATGAAATTAAGAATGATTAGTATACTGAAAGAATAAACCTGTCCCTTAAATCTTCGTCTCGTTACTGGCAGTGGAATACACATTCCTGTCTGGCTGTAAAACTCCCAGTGTGATGTTACTGGAAGTAAAGGCAACATGGCGAGAAACCAGCCAACCATCCAAGTCAGCACACACGTCATTGCTGCTGATGTTCTCTCAAATCGAATGGTGTTGAATGGAAAACGAAGAACAATAAAACGGTCTAGTGTGATGAGCCAAATGATCAGAGCTGATACTTCACTGGACAGCAGAGACAGAAATCCTGCCACATTACAAGCCACACTATTCATCCATATGTCATCATAATGGAGATATTTACCACGAAACAGTTCGTCAGCCACGCCAATAATTCCAATGTAGACACCCATAAAAAATCAGCCACAGTGAGGTTAGTGACAAACACACTGAAGCCACCAGCAGAGGCCCTCTTCTGTGCACAAAAACGTATGATGAAGCAGAAAAAATTACCAGTCACTGACAGACAACCGATCAGCCACAAAAACACACGATATATTTCTGATTGTAATAAATCTTCACATGATGAAATTTCGTCCTTGGGGGCGTAGCAAAATGTGTCATCAAAGTTAAATGGGAGTATTTCTTGACAACAAAGTTTATAGTTTTGTGTTGATATAATACGTAGATAGGACAGACCCTGAAATAGATCAGATGGGAAGGTTTTCACTGGACTGCCCTCCATATACAGTTGAACTAAGTGTGGTAGCAACTGAAAACCTTCTTTAAGAACTGTATCAACCAAAGTGAAACTTAAATTTATTTTCTGCAAGGCCACAAACTGTGACAATGCTTTAGAATCAAACAATGTTAGTGTGGTGTGTGAAAGGTCTATGGTTGTTAAAACACTTTCCGTGGTAATGGAGGATGGATCTGTGTAAAGCACAGTGAGAGGATTCCTAGACAGGGACAGCGTCTTCAGATTCTGTAAATCAACAAAAAGTGTCATGCTGACATTTTGTAGTTTATTGTCACTGAGGTCAAGAAACCTTAGATTTAATAATTTTGTGTTAGGCATATAAGTCAGAGAACAGTGGGCAAGAATCAGATGAATAAGATAGGTATTGTGACTCAGGGCTGATGGATTCAAACCTGAACCTGTGGCATCCAAAGAGCGCAGCTCAGGAAAACGTTCTGGAAAGAAAGGCCGAGGACACAGAAATGAGTGGCCTTGACACAGGCATTCTGACAGGACAAATCATGTTGCAGAACATTTCATCATCATGCAGTGGACAGTGAGGCCAGCCATCACACAAATGGTTCCCATGGACACATATTGTGGAAGATCTACACCTGAAGAACCCTGGACACACAATGGCCCCACATCCTTCTTCGTCCTCATGATAAACACAGTCGTACATTCCATTGCAACGTGTATAGACAGGCAGGCAGTCATTGTACTCACCAGAACAACGATAATGTGTGTCAGGACAAGACTGACTGTGGTTCATTTGGGATGAAATGAATATGTGGATGCCGTCAAAGTTGATGAGGGCTGGTGATGGGTATTTGATGTTTGTTGTTGTCTTAAGTCCCTTATTGGGGCAGTCCTCTTCATCAGAATGATCCAGACAGTGAGACTGTAGGTCACACACGTAATCGTAACTCACGCATTGACCATTAGTGCAGGTAAACATGTAGACACAAGGAGGATGCTGACAGAAGGACTCATCGTTCTCATCTGGACAGTCAGGTCTAATGTCACAGACCAAAGTGAACGGCAGTATTACGTCATTTTCACATAGAAATGTAGGAATGGAACTGAAGTGCCGTTCTATGGAATGATAGATGTCAGCTGTATCAATGACGAGTAATTATAAAACGCACAAAGGAGAGTGTAGCCCTGACCACACACACTGTACTCATGGGAACCACACAAAAGAAATGTATGTGTCCTATGACCACCAAGACAGGTGGTCAGAAACAGATTTCTTGTATTGTCCATGGATTGGGTGCTTGTGAAGGATTCTATTTTAGAGTGATGATCCTTTTGTAGAGTGTGGCGCTTCTTGAATTCACAGATTGCCCCAACATCTAGTAAATTCTCTTCCTTGCACTTGTGCGAGTGTATCACTGAAATGTATTGTGTTAAACACACTCCCACTGAGAACCAATGCTTAACATTGTCAACAGGACGAAATATAACAGTCTTGTCAAGTCCCACAACAGAGTATCTGTACATGTTAGACACGGACCTGTCACCAAAACGCAGACCGACCAAAATATGTTCAAGAGCTATCCAGCTGAATTTTTTCATGACTGTGTACCAGTTGCTGATACACTTTGGCATTCCAAGTGTGGCTCCCATAGAATTACAATATTCTAAGGCTCTCCTCTCAGCTGTGCGTCCGGACTGCTTAAATCTATACAGACGATATGTCATCACGTACCTGTAGCAGTGGCCACATAATGAGACATCTCCCTGACACTCAGAACTGCTGAAGGGACAGTGCTCTGTTTCATCCTGTCCATCCACACAATCTGCTATAAGGTTACAGTCCAGGTGGTGCCGAAAACTAGAATAGTTGTCCACAGAACAGTTAAACATACTGTACAGACCACCAGACAGCCTTTGGGGCATTTTATCTTCACTATGGAAGGAAAATAAACCATGGAATTTTAAAGAAGGATTCCCTAAATTCCCACCAGATAAGGAAATCTTCAATTCTGTCGTCTTCAACACATGGACAAAATACAAGAATAATGGAAATCTTTTTGCTCCGGAACACAACCGTTCCTAGTCCATTGTAATTCTGAGTGTACAGTGTAATTTCTACTGTTCCAAACCTTTTCACGCTGATCATAATAACGTTGCCAGGTGGGATAGACACACTGCAGTGGACTGACTCTAGTGTGTCTGGCCTGGCTGTAAGTGCTACGTAACCAGAGGTTGAGGAGGTCATGACCACTGTCATGTACGTGGACGAGTTATGTTTAAAGTCATCTGAAACAATTACGTATACATCAACGATTTATATTTGGATTTTAAGTTATCTAATGCAATGACACATATATCTACGATTCATTCTTGGATTTTAAGTTATCTAAGCAATAACTCGTACACCAACGACTTATGCTTGAACCAAAATCCATGTTTTTCATTCCTTTTTAAGTATTTCAATTTTCGCTGATGCATAAATGCACTTTCCTTAATCCAGACTGTGTGGATGATATGTTGTGGTGCAGTTTGTCTTTGGTGGGCATTTTCATATGTCCATAAGCCATTTGACATTTACACGATTACATTATCTAAGCGTGCATATTTGATGTCTTGCTTGCATATACAAATTAATGAAATTATATGAGCATCAGCAGGTATGTATACAGGTTGACATGGGAGATTGAACAATCCTTCACCTTTTACCAATCAGGCGGTAAGTGCTCCAGCAGGACCAGCCCAGACCTTCAGACTGAAGGTCCAATGACTTACCCACTTGAATAATGCGGCAATCGAAATCATGTACAACTAACGGTTACACACCATTTTTTTCTCCCTGCTCATAGTCGCTGCAAGTCACTTTAGTCCAGGCAACCATGTTGTCAGTATTGTCTTTAATTTTCATAGCAGTGCTGAGATGTCTCAGGTGACAAAAGCAGTACAACAAAACAAATCTCATGAGTGTGTGGAATAGTACTAAATAGTTGAAAAGGCATAAACGCATAATGGAAAGGATAAGCTCATGTTTGTGGGTAGATCGTAATGTTTGTTTACATTTTTGTTTTGATGTTGTCTTTTCTTTTTTCTTTTTTTTTTTTTGCTTTCCCGTTCTTTGTTATTTTTGTTGTGTTGATGATATTGCTGTTGCTGTTTTCCTTCTTTCTTTTCTTCTTCTTCTTCTACTCTTTCTTCTTCTTCTTCTTCTTGTTTTTTCTTCTTCTTCTTCTTCCTTTTCAGGATAGGTGCGTGAACAATGCTTTAACGAGAACTTTTGACGATTTGAAATCCTAATTCAATTAAACTGTCCTTACTTTGAGTGTTCTTAGGAAGAATATGGCATTACAGTTCCTTTTTACTTCGACACATCCACATAGTTCGTTTGCCATTTCTCTTTTGATTATGTTCCTTGTCCTCATCATGATTATTCTTAACAGAATTTGTGTTGAATGACTCATGAAGCTACGCTCGTAATTGTACGATGGAGTTCACATTCTATAGGCCCTGCTTTCTTTGGAAGTACAATAAAAATTGATTTTGACATATCTTTAGACATTTTTCCAGTGAAATGAATTTTATTTAGGAGGACTGTTATGTTTTTCAATACCAAATTCATCTAGAGCCTTAATCATTTCTGTACTGATATTGTCTGGCTCTGGGGCTTTTCTCAGTTTCATTTTTTTTCTAAGCTGCTCTAACTTCATCATACGATATTGCTGGTCCTTCAACGTTCTTTCTTATGATATGTTCTTCTTTTCTGTCATCTCCATCTTCAGCAACAGCAGCAGCAGCATCATGTGCCCTGCCACTTGGCGTTGGTGATCATGGCCCTCCGTACGAATCTATGCCCTGTCGTTGCATGTACATCTCCGACCCTCTCTGTCCTCAGCCACTCTGCGAGTCCTTCCAATATTTGCTCCCAGGGTCTACATGCTGTTCTATTTCCCTCAGCTTTCCTGTTGTGACCAGGACCTCTAATTTCTCTTTTCTCAAAAATGGCCTATAAACGTTGCTTTTCTTGTCCTTATCTTCTTTATTAATGATCTTCTTATGTCTGCCTCCATAAAGGGTGTCTCATCCGTTTATTTAGCTGTCCGTGGAACTCTCAACCTTCTTCTTAGAAACCACATTTCAGTTGCCTCAATTTTGTTCTGACTTTGCGTGTGGAAGTTGGTTCATATACTTGGATGATGTTGATATAAAATGGCTTGCAATCCAATCTAACTGATAAAGTTCGGTCTGATATAGGAAGTATTCTTTGAAAGACTTTGACTTGTCACTGTCTATTATGATGCCTACTCTTCTTTCGTGTGTGTCTCCACCAGAATACATAATTTTATGCGTGCCTGAAGTTATCATGTCTGCCCCCTTCCATCTCACCTCTAGTCCTAAGATATTGATGTTAAGCCTTTCCTTTTTACAGTTATATCCTTACATTACAAGTAGCAGTTTTTACATTTTTAAATCTGATCACAATAGATTGATGACGATCGGGTGTCACCTGCAAAGCATGACATTCCCTACTGGATGAAGGTGCAACATAGGAGCCCCTATTTAAGTCGTTTTTTTTTACTGACATGATACGTGGGAGGATATGATAGTGATTTCCCATTGCTTCCATTGCTACATCACTGGTTGGTGTGCTGGGCTCCTTAGACACATAACAGTTGAAACTGTGACTAACATATATTTTGAAATCAACTGTTTTGATGTAAAAAATGTTTCTTTATGTTGCTGGAAGAAACCAACAGTTTCATTGTTTGGCTATGGTGAAAACAGATGGCAATGGTACCACGATAAAACTACGTTGAAGACTTCCAATCAAAGTAAATAAAGGAATATCAATGAAGCCTCATAAGGTCTGCAGATTCTTCCATGGATGCTTACGAAATATATATTTTCTGACTCATTCTCTTCTGTAATATATTACCTTCTTGACAGGATCTTATGCCAAAGACGAGGAGAAACCATCTAAGAAGTAAGCAGTTTGCTTCTTCACCTTGCTGCAAAATGAGAAAAATAATCCAAGTATATATCCTCAGTCGCAAGACAAACAACACAGAGTCATCTAAAATGCAGATGCAAAACCTAGCAATTGAAAACAGAAAAAAACAAAGCAAACAAAACAAAACGTTTTACGAGACAATAAAATTTTCAGGTCTGTTAGAACAGAAACGAAATAAAATAGTTATAGGGAGACACTGCAGACATTTTTGTTTCCAGTATAAACAATGTCATCCCCATGAATTTCTATATACTTCATTACATGGATTGTTTTATCGAAAATGAAAGTCTGATTTCAACAGTTGTAAAACTTCCTCTTCTTGTCTTTGTTGTCGCTGTTGTGTTGCAACAACCCACATATACAAGAAGGGGCTGAGTATAGAACTGAGTGGTAAGATGAACACAACGACTGCCACGTGGATTTTGTCTGGTGCATCATCATTATCAGATGTCACCATCATTATTACAGCCAGGGAGAACCAGCACACAGCATCTTTTTTCGCCAATTTGACCAACAGCTGTGTAGAAGAATATATGGACCTCTTGCTGGGATCCAGTAGAATTCGGCATTTTGGTATTCGTCTATAGATGATGCTTTGACCAGCAACAACCAGAGAATATAAGATAAAGTTGAAAATCACAATGACTGTGAACCATCGGAGTTGCTGGTGACAATTGTTACATCAAATAAAGCCAGTCGACATAGACCAGACTGATCATGAACACCCCAGTGGGACAGTCCAGGGACAAATGGTATTACTGACAACATTATTCCCAGACTCCATGTAACTCCACAAAATGCATCTGTTGAATACTTGTGCCTAGTGAACAGACAACAAAGGATAACAAGAAGAAGGAACGTGGTGAAATGTCTTTCAAATATTTTCTTAGCAACAAAAAGGATTGTAGCAGACACAGCACTACCCAAAACAGCACAGACACTATTCAACACAAAGAACAGTCTGTACAGTTCAGCTGGTAATAAATTGGTACAAGAAGAAAACATAGGTTGTGGTGATGTGCATGTCCTTTTGCCTGCCTGTTCTGGAAATAAAATCATACAACAAAAACGAAAGTTTGATGAAAAAATAGTTTTTAAACAACTTGACCCTGGCCACAAATTCAAATGGTAATTGCTCACAGGATTGCCTCTCAAATCCAGTTTAGTCAGTTGGATGTAATGGTTGTGATGGCAAAAAAAGATAAAATTCAAACAGAGTAATTTAGGTAAATACATACCCAGTTTATGATCAAGTATGTCTAGGTGCGTTCTTGACAAATCTACTCTCTCTCTCTCTCTCTCTCTCTCTCTCTCTCTCTCTCTCTCTCTCTCACTCTCTCTCACTCTCTCTCACTCACTCTCTCTCTCTCTCTCTCTCTCTCTCTCTCTCTCTCTCTCTCTCTCTCTCTCTCCTTTCTCAGAATATGTACTTTGTCAGTCTGTCTGTCTGTCTGACTGTGTGAGAGATAGATTGTTTTATCGAAAATCAAAGACGTGATTTCAACAGTTGTAAAACTTTGTCTTCTTGTCTTTGTTGTCGTTGCAGTGTTGCAACACCCCACATGTACAGGAAGGGACTGAGTGCAGAGTTGAGTGGTAAGATGAACACAACAACAGCCACGTGGATCTTGTTTGGTGCATCAACATCATCAATTGCCATCAAGGTCGTCAGAGCCAAGGAGAACCAGCATACATAATCTGTCAACACCATTTTGACCAACAACTGTGCAGAAGAATACATGGACCTCTTATTGGGATCCATAGAATTCGGTATTTTGGTGTTCGTCTATAGATGATGCCTTGGCCAGCAACAACAATAGAGTATAAGATAAAGTTGAAAATCACAATGACTGTGAACCATCGGAACTGCTGGTGACAATTATAACAGTCAAATAAAACCAGACGACATAGACCAGACTGATCATCAACACCCCAGTGGGACAGTCCATGGAGAAAAGGTGTCACTGACAACATTATTCCCAGACTCCAAATAACTCCACAAACTACAGCTGTTGAATACTGGTCCAACTTGTGCGTGATCAATGGCCAACAAAAGACAATAACGTGATCTACAGTCATGAACAAGACAGTCAGAACTGACACCTCACCAGACAGAAGAGAAAGAAATCCAGCCATCTTACATATCAAACTTTCAATCCATGTCTTTTCAAAAAATATGTATTTTCCACTGGACACTTCGTATGCAAATGTGATTATACTGGTGTTGATTCCCATACACAGTTTAGCCACCTAGAAAAGTAGAAGGAACGTGGTGACGTTTCTTTCAAATATTTTGTGTGTAACAAAGAGCACTAAAACAGATACAGCATTTCCCAAAACAGCGCAGACACTGTTCAACACAAAGAACAGTCTATGCAGCTCAGCTGGTAATAAACTGGTGCAAGAAGAAAACATAGGTTTGGGGATGAACATGTTCTTTTGCCTGCCTGTTCTGGAAATAAAAACCCGCAACAAAAACGAAAGTTTGATGTAGAGATAGTTTGTAAACAACTTGACTCTGACCACAGATTCAAATGGTAATTGCTCACAGGATTGCCTCTCAAATCCAGTTCAGTGTGTTTTGATGAAGATTGAAGACATTTCTAAGGCAGGAGATGATGATAATTGACTCTCCTGTCCTACATCAGATGACTATCATACTGGTTCTCATTGCCTAATGTGGGTCTTTACGTGGGATACAAGGCTGATACATGAGACATTTGGGGAGGAGTCTTCCAGCCTTGGGTTCTGCTTCTCCTGGTTCCTAGTCTGTTGTTCTTTGTCGTTCAATAGTGATTGTAATCCAAGTGCACTGCTGCCATCAGCTTACTCTGTTGTGGGCGATGTTTTCCAAAACTGATAGTGCTGATATCAGCCTTCAGAGTTTCCCTGTAAAGACTATTTCTTTGTCATGGTATCATTGCACCATACAGGAGCATCTTTGGGATGAAGTTGTCTTCCACATAGACAACTTGCCTGTTCACTGAAACTAGCATTTGATAAGCAGATACTCTGCACCTGGCACGCTACATGTCTTCAAAACTTGATTAGATAACCATTCTTGTCAAGTCATTTTGAGATCTTGTGCAAATATCTCTTGTTGGAACCATTCATGCTGTTGAAAGTGTCTTTGGTAGATAGACCAATCTCACACCAATTAGCAGGGTACCCAGGATTTATGCTTTTTACACTCAAACTGTTAAGAGTGCAGGGGTTTTAAATAAGACATGTTGGGTCTATGTGGCCAGATAAGTAAAACTCTTTTGAGTCATACTGTCCCTCAAAGGATTCTACTAAGTTCACGTTTCTTGTTTTGATTGTGTAGAAGTGGTTTTCGTGTACAATGTAAACACTAACAGGCCTGTTGGATCAGTTGGTTAGATCGCCATATTGATAATGCAAGAGTCACAGGTTTTTCTATTGGGCAGATCACAGATTTCTTGTTGACTAATTATGTTTAATTTTTAAAAAGGGCCATGGATTCAAGACTGACCTGTTTATTGCCTTGGGGGGTGGAGGCGGATTTTTGCTTATTATATTTTCATCAGCGTTCCGTTTTCTGTAGGTACGTGAACGTTCGTTGTTTTGCCCACACTGTGCAGATGGAATGTTGCTGTTTGATGGGTGTGTATGCTGGGTGTTTTCATGTTTCCATCGGCCACAGACATGGCTTTCGTGAAATTTGACGTGCGTATTTGTTGGTACTAAACAGCAGGAAGACTAAAATCATGGTGATCAATAAAAAACATAAATCCCCTCATGCAAAATAACAGCAAATGGCACAACTTTGACACAGGTTAATAAGTTCAAATACCTGGGAACGGTCATCTCACCGGACGGCAGATGCACATCAGAAATAGCCGGCAGAATCGGCCAAGCCAAAACAGCATTCAAGAAGATGACAAGCATTCTTATCAACAAATGCCTGTCAATTAACATCAGGAAGAGAGTTCTTGAATGTTATATAGAACCAATACTGTTGTACGGATGCGAGGCGTGGACAGTCAACAAACAAAGCCAGAACAAGATTGAGGCAGCTGAGATGTGGTTTCTAAGAAGAATGTTGAGAGTTCCATGGACAGTAAAGAAGACAAACGAGACAGTCTTGATGGAGGCAGACACAAGTAGATCACTCATAAGGAAGATTAGGAAAAGACAGGCAACATTTATAGGCCATTTTATGAGGAAGGGGGATTTGGAGCACCTGGTCACAACGGGAAAGCTGGAGGGAAAGAGAGCACCAGGTAGACCCAGGGAGAAAATGCTGAACGGACTTGCAGGGTGGCTGGGGACGAGGAGGGTGGGGGAGATGCTGGGGGCAATGAGAGATAGAGACAAGTGGAAGTCCATGATCGCCAACGCCATACGGCAGGGCACCTGATGATGATAATGATTTGTTGGTCTACTTCCGTTCACACAGTAAGAGAGTTTATGCACTAGCAGGTCTGCACACACGTTGACTTGGGAGATGATTCTTTAAAACAAATCTCACCCTTTCACTGAGCAGGCAAGAGGTATGCTCAGTCAGAACAGAACCACACACCTTCCAATTGTAAGTCTTACTCTTTTGATGATTGACCCATTACTGCCAGTCTTAATGATTCAGTCATTATTTTGTTGCCCGCTTAGTGTTTCTTATACTGGTGTACCTCCCTCCCTGTTTGAATGTATTGGCAGCACAAGGAGTTTTCCACATGCTGAAGGTCTCTGCCTGATACTATTCAGTTGAATTGAGGGAGCACATAGGGAAATGTTTAAATGTGATGATTTCCTTTTAAACAAACTTGAAACTCGAAACCTGTGGTGCGTTTTTATTTTTTCACACACATACATACACGCATGAACGCATACACGCACGCAGGCGCAGGGACACACACACACACACGCACTCATACACATACACATACACACGCGCGCACGCACACACACACACACACACACACCACACACACACACACACACACACACACACACACACACACACACACACACGCACATCCACATCCACATACTCACACACTCGAATAAAAACTAAACACGCCTACAAGCATAACGCATGCACACACTCATTTTGATGGAAACAAAATATGTACTTTAAATCCTAAAAGAACCTTAACAAATCATACTCCACGTTCTTGCCACTTTTGTTTAAATGCAGCAGAGAGACAGCACGCTTTAACGTAATGTGTCTCTGAAGTCATGTTAATGATGACGTGTTCCCTGATGATGTGTTGGAGGCGCCATTCACAGTGGATCAGTCTGGCAGGTGAGGTTTCTGACCACATATGTGGGTGAAGACCACGTGCTGATGGACACATCAACGTCACACAGATAAAGCTGCAACTCACTACTAGTGATGTATTTTTTCTGTCTTTATTTCTTTCATCTTTCTTTTATGACTTATCTTTTTCTAGTCTTCCCATCTTTCTCTTCTTTGTATTTTTCCGTCTTTCGTTCAATTTTTTTTCTTGTCTGTGTGTGTGTAGACATATATGTGTGTAGGCCCTTTAAATGAACAGCAGCAACATACATTGACAGCAATGCACACTCTCTGTGAATCAGACCAAGTTCTAGCCAGCACATGCGGTCAGCAGATTCCCGCTACTTCCCTCTGTCCAAATCTCAGTGATGTGTGCTAGATGTTGAATGTTACTATACTAACGAGTGTGTGGCCTAAGGTTCTGATGTTCTCATAGTATATCTTAAAATCCTCTCTTCACTCACTGGTTTCGTCGCATACGCAGCCATCTCTTTCCTCTACTTGTGGCTGTTGATCAGGCCCCAATCCTGGCTCATCAGACGATGCCATGGTATGCATTCATTCAGCCTGTGGAGGATGGTGCATTATTATCCTTCATTACAGATTTTTTTTTCTAAACACCCCGTCTTTGTGATAGACTTTATACTCATTGCATGAATTACAATGTATATGTCCTGTGATGTAGGGTGAGATTGAACTCAAGACATCAAATCCTGAGTCCATATCTCAAAAGAACCAACCAAGCCATATTAAAAACATAAGGGTGGAACTTAATACATCCACATCATTAGCATGGTCATTCCTCAATGATGTACACCTTTGACCTAAACTCAGGTAAGACCCACCCACAAACAGCTGGAGAAAATCATGCTAACACAATTTAGTAACACACACAGACATCTCCCTTTGATGGATATGAAACAGTCTCCTTTTTTAACAGAGCTTGAAAATAAGAAACAGGGGTGGGGGAGTGGGACATGACCTGCAGAAAACCGACGTTTTGGAAAAAAAGACAATAACGACAGTAATCACGTTTCCTCTGTACGCTATCTGTCGTTTGCAGCCCATAAAATTACAAAGGTATTTTCACTATTCGGGTTTAAAGAAAGTTCAACCGAAAAGCACAGAGAATCCAAACTCAAACAAACAGTACTGTGTCAGTTTGGCATGTGAGCGATGGTCAAGTCACATACAGGGCCGTTTTTTGTTAAATATGCTTTTGAAAGTGCTATCCCATTTTTGTTCAGTCAAATGTCTATTGGTATGGAGAACCCTCAAGAGAAATAAAGGAACATGCATATGTAAATAATACCAATTAGATTTTTGTTGATAACAAACATCCCAAAATTACCAAACTTATAATATTAGCTTCTTTAACGTATGGTATAAAATTATTTTTGATGAGACAGCAATCCATACCATCGCCTCTCTTGTGTTGTAAACTTTATTGTGTTTATACGAACAGTTGGGTGCTCAGAAAAAAAGTCTTGAAACTACACAATTCAGCTCCAAAGTAAAAAAAAAAGATAATGACTCTGCCTCTCTCAAGCATTAAGAATGGGATCGGTTGAATTTCGTTCCCACTTGTGCCAGTTTGTCTTCGCCGTCAAGAAAGCACTTTTTACCATCTATGAGCAGATGATCAAAAACCATTGCTGTTCATTTACTGTCTTGCATAGTCTTCTTCACATGAGGTGTTAACCTACGTCTTATGTCTCTCACACAGCTATAGAAATCTTCCCCAATGAATGCATTTGATCATCAAGGTTTCCGTTTGGCTATAATGATGTCCACATTCTGCTTGTAAAACACATATCAGGCAAGCATTGGCGAATCTGGTTTTCTGTTGAGACAATGGATACGAATTCGACATTGTCAGTCAACTCTGGCATGTCCATCAGTAGATCATTAAACACATCGTCATAGTCTGAATTCGTCTCCTTGCAAGACTTTGACAGTGCATAAGGTTTTGTGAAGACTCAATGTGGAGCGCATATGGAATTGTCCAAATGTTATGAATTTCTCTTGACCAAACGGTGAACTCCTTGTAATTCTCGGAAAAAATACAAAAGATTAGGTTGTTGCACTTTGATCGGCACTCCAAATCATCAATCTTCTCTTTGCAGTCCCTCAGTTTGTTCCACAGGTTTGTGTTGATCTTCCACAAGTCAGCATTCTCCTTTGGTAACTTGGTCACCCTTCTTCCAATCCCTTTAGTTCTGTTTGCAAAGCTGCGTTAGTCTCCCAGATTCAATGTAGTTCCTTCATGACTTCTTCAGTTTGGGTGTTCAGAGTACCCATGATGTCAGACTAGGTTCTGTGACTGGTGGGACACAGAACTCTGGGGTTGGCCTAATTCTTCAATACGGACACTGCATTCTACACCAAAACTTGCCAGTTGGGTCTGCCCTTTGTACCCTTGCTCGAAGGCTAGGTGGATCCAGGATACTCTCAATGTTCTCACAGCAAAAGAGCAAATTGCTACAATTTGAGTACACGAGGATGACTCCAAAGCTTACACTGTTCACTCGATGAGCGCGTGTCAACATTGTGGCACGTAAAGATACCTTCCTGTTGGCTCTTGTGAACATACAGGTGCGTAAAATTGGTCCTAATCTTCCACACTCTGACCAGATATCAATTGCTGCAGACAACAATGCAACTTATACAATTATCTGCCAAATTTGAAAATACAGCACTGTCTTGGTCTGTCTAAATTAATGGTCAACTACAGGAGGTTCCACTGTGCGCTCTCACATGGAAACGGCAGTTGACTTCTTCCCAAGAGAGAGCCAGACAGGCAAAGAGACAGACAGAGACAGAGAGAGAGAGAGACAGACAGAGAGAGAGAGGGAGAGACAGAGAGAGAGACGGAGAGAGAGAGAGAGACAGAGAGACAGAGAGATATGACATTTTTCAACAGCATAGATATTAAAACATACACCATGTTACATACTTTCCATTGATAATCTGACTGTCAGAAAAATATAACAGAGCAGCAGAAAAAAGAACACTGCAAAAGAACTAAAACATAAGCAAAGGGAACAGAAAGTAATTAAGTGCGATGCGTTACCATGAAAACATAAAAAGGTAAAGCCTTATTCTATCGAAAGTGTGTGTCTGAGCGTGTATATGTTTCAGCGTCTCTGACAGAGGGAAAAACAGACAGCCAGAGAGACAGAGAGGCAAAGACAGAATGGCAGAGAGAGAGAGAAAGAAAGAGAGAAGGAGATAGAGAGGAGAGAGAGAGAGAGAGAGAGAGAGAGAGAGAGAGAGAGAGATGTGTGTGTGTGTGTGTGTGTGTGTGTGTGTGTGTGTAGTCAGGATGAAATAATCCGGCACACATTCCATTAACTGGCAATCAAATCAGTATGGGATTCCAGCCATTTTAGCGGTTTAGCTTCCTTTGCTTTTCTACGTTTCTCCATCACCGTGTTGAAGGTGTACACAAAGGGATTAAGAGCAGAATTCAAGGGCAGTACGAATATTGCTAAAGCTACATCATCTCTCCAGGGACGGGTACACCAACAGATGCCAACAGACCACACAAACCAATGGGAAACCAGCACATGAAATCTGTGACAGCCACACTGATCAACCTCTGAGCTATTGTTATATCCTTGGACACTTTTGTTGAACTAGTTCTCAAAGCATTCTTCTGCACAGACCAGAAGATGAACGCTTGGCCTGAAGAGATGAACAAAAACAAAATGAAATTAAGAATGATCATTATACCAAAAGAATATACTTGTCCCTTAAACTTTCGTCTCGTTACTGGTAATGGAATACATATGCCTGTCTGGCTGTAAAACTCCCAGTGTGATGTCATTGGAAGTAAAGGCAACATGGCGAGAAACCAGCCAACCAACCAAGTCAGTAAACAAGTCACTGTTGCTGACGTTCTCTCAAATCTAAGAGTGCTGAATGGAAAACGAAGAACAATAAAACGGTCTAGTGTGATGAACCAGATAATCAGAGCTGATACTTCACTGGACAGTAGAGACAGAAATCCTGCCACCTTACAGGCCACACTGTTCATCCATATATCATCATAATATAGATATTTACCATGGAAAATTTCATCCGCCAAGCCAATAATTCCAATGTAGACACCCATCAAAAAATCAGCCACAGTGAGGTTAGTGACAAACACACTGAAGCCACCAGCAGAGGCCGTTTTTTGTGCACAAAAACGTATGATGAAGCAGAAAAAATTACCAGTCACTGACAGAAAACCGACCAGCCACAAAAACACATGATACATTTCTGATTGTAGTAAATCTTCACATGATGAAATTTCGTCCTTAGGGGCTTGGCAAAACGTGTCATCAAAGTAAGGTGGGAGAATTTCTTTACAACAAAGTTTATAGTTTTGTGTTGATATAACACGTAGATAGGACAGACCTTGAAACAGATCAGGTGGAAAGGTTTTCACAGGACTATCCTCCATATACAGCTGAGCTAAACGTGGTGGCAACTGCAAACCCTCGGAAAGGACAGTGTTAACTGAAGTAAAACTTAAATTTATTTTTTGTAAGTTTCCAAACTGGGACAAGGCTTCAGTTTTAAAAAGTGTTAGTGTGGTGTGTGAAAGATCTATGGTTGTTAAAACATTTTGCGTGGTAATGGAGGATGGTCTGTGTGGAGCAGAGTGAGAGGATTTCTGGACAAGGACAGTGTCTTCAGATTCTGTAAATCAAGAAAAAGAGTCATGCTCACATTCTCTAGTTTGTTGTCACTGAGATCAAGAAGCCTTAAATTCAGTAATTTCATCTCAGGCATGAAAGTCACAGAACAGTGTGCAAGAATCAGATGAATAAGATAGGTATTGTGACCCAGTGCTGATGGATTCAAACCTGAAAATGTGGCATCCAAAGAATGCAGCTGAGGGAAGTGTCTGGGAAGGAAAGGCTGGGGACAGAGAAATGAATGGCCTTGACATAAGCATCCTACAGGACACGTCATGTCACAGAGCATTTCATCATCATGCAATGGGCAATGAGGCCAGCCATCACATAGGTGATTGCCATGGACACATATTCTGGAAGATCTGCACCTGAAAAATCCTGGACATACAATGTCCTCGCATTCTTCTTCGTCATGTGATAGATACAGTCATACATTCCATTGCATCTGTGTAGACAGGCAGGCAGTCATTGTATTCCCCAGAACAACGATAGTGAATGTCAGGACAAGACTGACTGTGATTCATTTTGGTTGAAATGAATACGTACATGCCGTCGAAGTCGACGAGGGCTGGTGATGGGTATTTGATGTTTGTTGTTGTCTTAAGTCCCTGAATGGGGCAGTCCTTTTCATCAGAATGATCCAGACAGTGAGACTGTAGGTCACACACGCAATCGTAACTCACACACTGACCATTAGTGTAGGTAAACATGTAGACAGAAGGATGCTGCTGACAGAAAGACTCATCGCTCTCATCTGGACAGTCAGGTCTGACATCACAGACCAAAGTGAACGGTAGTGTTACGTCATTTTCACAGAAAAATACAGGAACAGATGTGACGTGCCGTTCGGTAGCATGATAGATGGCAGGTGTAGTCAGTGACGGGTCATTATAAAACGCACAAGTAAAAGTGTAGCCCTGACCACACACATTATACTCATGGGAACCACACAAAAGAAATGTATGTGTCCTATGACCATCAGGACACGTGGTTAGAAGCAAATTTCTTGTATTCTCCATAGACTGGGTGCTGGTGAAGAATGCCGTTTTGAGGTGATGATCCTTTTCTATAGTATGGCGCTTCTTGAATTCACAGATTGCCCCAATCTCTTGCACTTGTACGTATGTATCTGTAAACCAAATTGTGTTAAACACACTCCCTCTGAGAACCACCGCTTAACTTTGTCAATAGGACGAAATATAACCGTCTTGTCAAGTCCCACAACAGAGTATCTGTACATGTTGGACACAGACATGTCACCAAAATGCAGACCGACCAAAATATGTTCAAATGCTATCCAGCTGAAATTTTTCATGACAGTGTACCAGTTGTGGATACACTTTGGCATTCCAAGTGTGGCTCCCAGAGAAGTACAATATTCTAAGGCTCTCATTTCAGTTGTTTGTTCAGCACGGTTAAATACAAACAGATCATATGTCATCACATACCTGTAGCAGTGGTTATATAATGAGACATCTCCCTGACACTCAGGACTGCTGAACGGACAGTGTTCTGTTTCATCCTGTCCATCTACACAATCTGCTCTGAGGTTACAGTCCAGGTGGTGCTGAAAACTAGAATAGTTGTCCACAGAACAGTTGAACATACCGTACAGACCACCAGACAACTTATGGGGTATTTTATCTTCATGATGAAAGGAAAATAAAACGCGGAAATTTAAAGACCTTCTAAAATTCCCACCAAATAATGAAATCTTCAATTCTGTCGTCTTGAACACGTGGACAAAATACAGGAATAATGGAAATCTTTTGCTCCGGAACACCAGCGTTCCTAGACCAGTGTAAGTGTGGGTGTACAGAGAAATTTGGATTGTTCCAAACCTTCTCACGCTGATCATGATAACGTTGCCAGGTGAGATGGTAACACTGCAATGGACTGACTCTGATGTGTGTCCTGGCTATGAGTGCTATGTAGCCAGAGGTTGAGGAGGTCATAACCACTGTCATGTACGTGGAGCTATTTTTAATGTCATCTAAAACAATTAAACAATTTTATATATACATCGACGATTCATATTTGGATTTTAAGTTTTCTGAAGCAATGACACCTACATCTAAGATTCATTCTTGGTTTTTAAGTTATCTTCAGCAATGACTTGGACACTAGTGACTAATGCTTGAAACAAAATCCATCAGTTTTTCTTTCCCTTTTAGTGTTTTGATTTTCTCAGATACGTGTACGCACGTTCTTTTTTCCACACTGTGTGGGTGGTATGTTCTGGCACAATTTGTCTTGGTGGGCGTTTTCATGTGTCTATAAGCCATTAAACATTTACATGATTACATGACCTCACCATGCATATTTGATGTCCTGCTTGCATATGCACATAAATGTAGTTTAAGCATCAGCAGGTACGTATATATGTTGACATGGGAGATCGAACAAACTTCTTCCTTTTACCAATCAGGTGGTAAGTGCCCCAGCAGGATGAACCTAGATCTCCCAACTGGAAGTCCAGTGACTTATCCATTGGAGTTCTGCGCCCATCAAAAATATGTGCATCGATGGATTTCACATCAACAATTCTTTCTTGCTACTTGAAGTCGCTGTATTTCACTTCCATCCAGGCAGCTATGTGTAGGTGAGAAAAGGGGTACAGTTGTGAACCATTAACAAAACATTTCCAGTTTGTGTGAAAGAGTGCTGAGTAGCGGTAAACGCATAATGAAGAGAACAGGCTTCAACACCAAACATTTTGGGACACTACGTTTGTAGCAAACGAGGAACATCACTGATGACAGCAGACTTACTTTGACAATTAAAGTATAACTTGAACCATTCACAAACAATTCCGGTGTAGAATAATTCAAGTGAAAAAAAAACTGGGGTACCCACTCCATTTTCTTTAAATTTTGAAGTAGGTCCGTTGAGTCAGTTAAGAATAAACTTGGGCTTCTTTTATTTCATCATCCATTAAAGTTAACCATTTTAATGTATACTGCCTCAGTTTCCATTGTTTAACTGGAAGTTATGATCTGATAGTTAGCATTTTCTACTTGTATGGCAATTCTGTTCTGTTAATCAGTAAACCCCATCCTGATTTGTAACTGGTGACTGAGCAATCCATGTATATGATTACATCTTTCAAGCTGCAGCTGAGTTGCTCCATGATGAATTTAACTTGTGCATCAGCTTTCTACATGTATACTGGCCGCTCACGACATCGTCTCCCCAGATTATGATATGATGGCTGTGTACAGGTTTTCAAAGGGGTTTGGATATTTTCCCATTTTTTGTCTCCTTGAGTTCTGTTAGTAGATATACGTGTTGAATGAATTATTCTGCCTGTCCCACCTATGATTATCCACGTTGTAGTCTATTGGCTTTTTCCTGTTCTAATCACCTGGTGAAGTGGGTTTTCCAGGTTTTCCAATGCTCTGAAATATGCCTTTATTTGTACTATTTCGTGTTTTGCCTTTATTGAAGAAAGGCCATGCAGGCACCACATAGATTTTGTTGGGGTGTCTCTTGTGTTTCTGTGGATCTGTCTCATTGATTCATTCTGTATTATGTCTACTTTCAAAACATTTGTCTGTGACAACAGTATGAGTCCAATTTCATAGGCATGTATACTCAGTATTATGGCTTAATATGACTAAAGATTTGCATTATTCAGTATCTTTGGCTGCCATTGCTTTCAAGATTGATAGACCCTTTCTTAGTCTAGTGGTGAGGAGGTAAGGTTGTGAACTCACTGGCAAATATATTTTCAGTCTCATTTTCGTAGACCACATTTTCCATTATGTTGAATTTACAGTCTACCTGTATTTGGAGGATGAAATCCTGTTATTTATTTGTAACAGAGGGCGGTAGGTTTTAATTACCTTCTCCCTACCCCTCTTCCCACCCTCAACCGTCATACATCACACCACATCAAAAGTTTGAAACATCCATTCCCACATCCCAACCACACACACCAGTTCTACCTACACTGGCTAGGCACAGTATGTGTGTAGTGTGTGTGTGTATGTGTGTGTGTGCGTGCGTGGTGTGTGTGGTGTGTGTGTGTGTGTGTGTGTGTGTGTGTGTGTGGTGGGTGGATTTCAATTTGTGATTGAGAATGGGATACATATGTATGGGCCCTGTGCATGTCAGTGTTTTTGAAGGTACACACATATGAATAGGTCGGATTGGAGGGCAGAGAAAATTTGGCAGTGGAGGTACAAACGATGACAGAGCACTGAAAATCTAAGGTCAAAAATAAAAGGGCTAATATTACTAATGTTTTGATGTAAAATGTTTTCATATCGCTGGAAGAAGCCCAAACGATTTTGGCTCGATTAAAACCAATTCCAATGGTACCTTTAAAACACTATGCTGAAAACGTCCAATACAAAGTAAATAACGGAAGATCAATGAAACTTCAGTATTCCTGCAGACTGTTTCACGGATGCATATGAAATGTATATTTTCTGAATCATTCTCCACTATGCTATGTTACCCTCTTGGAAGGAACTTATGCTAAAGACGAGGAGAAATCATCCATCAGTTGAACAATCTGCTTCTTCATCTTGCTGCAAAATGAGAAAAGTAAGTCCAAGTATAAATCTTCAGAAAGGGAAATGCAACTAACTGTAAGAGAACATACAATTGAACAATGGTAAACAGAGAAAAACAAGTAAACAAAACAGACTTTTACACGACAAAATAATTGTCATGTCTGTAAGAACACAAAAAAATTAAAACATCGTAGGAGACACTGTAAAAATGCTTTTTCTTTAACATAAACAATGCCATCCCTACAAGTTTTTATATGATTCCTCAGAGGGAATGTTTTACTGAAAATGAAAGTCGTGATTTCAACAGTTGTAAAACTTTCTCTTCTTGTATTTGTTGTCGCTGCCATGTTGCAGCACTCCACATGTACAGGAAGGGGCTGAGTGCAGAATTGAGTGGTAAGATGAATACAACAACAGCCACGTGAATCTTGTTTGGTGCATCATCAACATCAATTGCCATTAGAATCGTCAGAGCCAGGGACAGCCAGCACACAATATCTGTTAATGCCAGGTTGACCAACAGCTGTGCAGAAGAATATGTGGATCTCTTATTGGGATCCAGTTGAATTCGGTATTTTGGTGTCCGTCTATAGATAATGCCTTGACCAGCAACGACCACAGAATATAAGATAAAGTTGAAAATCACAATGACTGTGAACCATCGGAAGTGATTGTTACAATTATAACAGTCAAATAAAGCCAGACGACATAGACCAGACTGATCATCAACACCCCAATGAGACAATCCAGGGAGGAAAGGTATTACTGACAACATTATTCCCAGACTCCATATAACTCCACAAAACACAACTATTGAACACTGGTCCATCTTGTGCCTAGTCAATGGACAACAAAGGATAACAACGTGATCTAGTGTCATGAACCAGATGGTCAGAACTGACACCTCACCGGACAGAAGAGAAAGAAAACTAGCCATCTCACATGTCAAACTTTTAATCCATGCCTTTTCAAAAAATATGTATTTTCCACTAGACACTTCGTGTGCGAATGTAATTATAGTGGTGTTGATTCCTATACACATTTTAGCCACCTGGAAAAGAAGAAAGAACGTGGTGAATTTTCTGTGAAATATTTTCTGTGTAACTAACAGCACTAAAGCAGATACAGCATTACCTAAAACAGCGCAGACACTGTACAACACATAGAACAGTCTGTGCAGTTCAACTGGTAATAAATCGGTACAAGAAGAAAATATAGGTCGTGGAGATGTACATGTTCTTTTATCTGCCTGCTCTGGAAATAAAATCGCGCAACAAAACCGAAAGTTTGATGTAAAGATAGTTTTCAAACAATTTGACCCTGACCATAAATTGGAATGGTAACTGTTCACAGGATTGCCTCTCAGATCCAGTTCAGTCAGTTCTGGGGTAGTTTTAAATCCTGCAGACCTAATGGTTGTGACAGCAGAAAAAGATATGTTCAAACAGTGTAATTTAGGTAAATACATACCCAGTTTATGATCAAATATGTCTAGGTGTGTTCTTGACAAGTCTATTTTTCTCAGCGTGTAATACACGTTGAATGCTACACATATCAATGACGACAGAGGATTGTTTGTCAAAATTAGTATCCTTAAATTCCACATTTGCAAAAAAAGTATTCATGTTGACAATTTTCAAGTGGTTACTGGCCAGATCAATAAACTGTAGGTTTGTAGTCTGTACGTCTTGCATATCAACTAATGAACAACGTGAAAGTCTCAAGTAAATAAGATAAGGGCTGGTACTGAAATTAGTCAGCGTCAGTCCTGAGCCTGTGGCGTCCACATAACGCAGATGTGGAAAGAGGTAAACAGAGAAAGGACTGCTACACATGGCAGAGTGACCTTGACACAGACAGCCTTCAGGACATGTCATGTCACACAGCCACTCATCATCACCTTGTGGACACTGACCCCAGCCATCACACAGGTGATCTTCATGCATACACACCTTTGAAGCTCGGCATTGGTAGAAACCAGAGTATGTCACTGTCTCACAGTCTTGTTCATCCTCACCATATGTACAGTCAGAAAATTCATTACATCGTGTGTACACAGGGAGACAGTACAACCAGTCAGCTGTACAACGATAGTGAGTATTAGGACAAGACTCATCAGCTTTCATGACCTGCTGAGTAAAGTAGCCTGTGCCATCAAGACTGATGATGATTGATGTCTTTTTGTCAGCCTCTTTGTGATGGAAACTGTCTGATTTGTACCCAGTACAATCATTTTCGTCAGAGCTGTCCAGACAATCTGAATGTCCATTGCATTGCTGACTGTACCAACACACTGGGCATTGGAGCAGAAAAGCCTGACAGGAGGTGTTCACAGAATGACTCATCACTTTGATCTGGACATCGTGCTGGAAGTCACATACCAAGATATAAGGCAGGGGTTGTCAAGTCGTCACACATCAAACATAGCATGGTATATAGAAAGTCGTCTTGAAGACCTTTTGCTATCTTTCATGAGTCTGTATGTCCCACACACACAAGACTGTGAATACGCTTTTTCCACATCGACTGCTGGCAGTCACATGACAAAAGGCGTGAGTCAGTGACATGTAGCACGCCCACAGACCTGTGTGTTGTATAAAGATGGATATAGTGGAGATGACTCAGGGAACTGGACATCAGCACTGCAATCCTGCTTTCTGTGGAATTTGGGTTTCACACACTATTCCATTATATCTGGTGCATTCAAAGTCACCATACCATGTCTAACAATGATATCAACAGAATCCTGTGAAGGACTGTATGGCTGTTCAATGATAAAATGATTGAAGTTGTAGATCATTGTGTTGTCTGACCACTGTGGGAAACTTACTGTACATAACAGGTACAGTAGCCATCCTGACTCTGACCCTATGTACACTGATGAAGGAGTAGAAGTTTTAAAAAATGACGAAAATCGTTTTGTTCCTCTCTTGTTTTGATTGAAGCTAGTTGACTACCCCTCTTTGAAGCCATGTGTGTTCCTGCTCTCGCTTACTTAACATTTGCCCGATGCAACGTACATGAGACATTTGTTCCGTGAAGCCACCTGACCTTGACAACCAGGGCTACTGAAGGAACAGTTTTCTGTTTCATCCTTGTCCATTTCACACTCTGTCTTAGGTTACAGTCCCAATGATGCTGAAAGCTGGAATAGTGATTACAGAACAGTTGAACTGACTATTGGATAGCTTTTTGGGGTTGATCAGTCTTGGGGTGAAAAGAAAAGAGCATTTTCTGTGTCCGTTCACACACGTCATATAAAGTAACAAGAATGTTAATTATAGATGTGACACAGGGAAGATTCTTGGTGACTTGTCCTTTTCACTGCACCACCGAACAACATGTTTTGTTGTCTGTATTTGGCTCATGTAAATAAACTCTGTGCATATTTCACAATAAAATGTTTCATAGTTAAACAACGGAAAACTTATCATAATGACCCACCCAGGAGATGCTTTTAGATCACCAGATATGCGAGTATCAAAAGATTTTTCATGGTATGTATCTCTAGCTGGAAATAGAACAAATCCAGAATGTCTAGATGCGTATCTTACATGGAAACTATACTCCTTAATTGTCTCTATGGTAATGCTCATAGTGGAAGATTCAAGTGTGTCAGAAAGACATGTTTTGTGAAGAGCTCAAAGATGTTTCTTGAAGTGAGTGTGTCCCGCATTGTATGCACCATCTTGTCAACAGACCCAAGTCAACTTTTAGACAGGCTTCCCACCAATTGGACTCGCACCAGAACGCCAGCCTGTGCAGAGTGACACGTACAAACATCTGGTGTGGGACCTCGATGTGGACACGACAGTAGACTGTAGAACCCCCGCACATTCCATGCACCCACACCCTGACCACTGGTGAAGTCTGGCAGATTGTCCTCTTTACAGTCTTGTACGTTGACCTCCTGGACTGTGACGTTTGTTCTGTCTTGCAGATAGTCTACACCAGGACACATGTCACTCATCTTGAGTAGACCAGAAGCGGTGTTGATGGTCTCGTTCAAAGTGTTGATGGTGGTGTTGATAGTGGCGTTGATGGTGGTGTCTGTAGTGTTGACAATTGTGGTAGGTGTGATTGTGATGTTAGTGGCATTGACCGCTGTGGAGTTCACACTAACTGAATGTGTGCGTAGATCAGCAATAACCAGACCTCTGTCTTTTAGTCCCATAGCCACCAAGAACACAGACAACCATAGAATCAGAATATGCAACTTGGAATACTGAAAATGTTTTTATCACCAATGGATCTCTGTTGTTCCATTTCTATCCCTGTGACTCTTAGTTACATTTCTATATCCCTAGACTTCTTCATCTGATGGAGCAAACATCAAATGTATTACATCATGATGACCAGAAATGGCGAACGTCAGTGATGAATGCAATATCTAGATCAGGAGTGGGTTGTGAGACAGACCACGTGCTTGTAGCTGCAATTTTAAAAATGAAAGCATACAAAAACGCAAGGCAAAATAGCAATAGATCAGCTCTAGTCAGGAAAATTACCTGGATTGAACAACCTGTCAGGCGAACTGTGAAAGAACACTGGAGAAGCAGGTGTAACTGCCTTACATCATTTATGTACAACAATATTGGAATCATGTCAACGACCTGATGACTGGAAGCTACAAGAATTTGTCATGCTCTATGAAAAATAGGAACAACAAGACTGCAGGTACACGAAGAAGACAATGAATTGGTATGGTATGCTATATCAACTCAAATTAACCAAAAATTGCCAAGAGAAACAAAGTGGCTATACAGATCGAACAGTAAAGGTTATTGTGTAAGTTTCGACACGATGTAGAAGAGGAATTTCCTAGTGAGTTACTGACGCTTGCGATACATTTTACGCTAGTGTCCACATGGCGGCATATACGATCAGAAACACCAACCAACAGATGAATAAGGTGCCGCACGCGAAATTTGCAAAGAGGAGAAGCAAGGGGCGCACTTTGCCTCCTATTTTTAACAAATCACAGTCTGGTCATTGATAAGGCGACTTCAGATAGACTTAAATTTGATGGAGAAGACACCAACTTGAGTCATGGCTTACTGCAAACGGTGCAGGGAGGATGAGTGAGATGTTTAGACCTTTATACGTGTGACCAGGAACATCGTTACTTCATACAACATATCAGTTATAATAAGTCCAAATGCAAGTACTAGTTGTGAAAGTAAACTGTCACCCCAACGAAACTTAAGGCAACCATTATGGAAACACAAACAATGGTTTAAATGTGCAATCTGGGTTCCCACATTTAAACTTACAATACCTGTACTTTATTCCTTTTAATAACATGTCTGGAACAGAAAAAAAAAAAAAATTACAACGGTATGCATAAATGTTCTCAAAACAGAAAGAGGTAAAACCTACAATGAACGCCAAAATGCAACAAGTTTAACAAAAGTTACAGAGATTAACCTTTTCACAACACTGCCTCACTACAGCTACTATGCCCTGTGCACACTGGGGGCAGGAAGCAGAAATGCCCTTGAGGACACCCTATTTTGGTTATTTTTATTTAATTTTCTTGAATAGGCCATAAAAGCTAGCTTATTGATGTTAGAACAACTTTTGCAGTTCATTCTTTCATCTCCTTGGTGAAGTAAAAACAATTTCTGTAAAGATTCATTTAGTTAGTATTTCATGTTTTTGAAAATGTCAAAGTAAGTGTCAAAATCAAAAATCCCAAACAGCCACAAGATGTTCATACAAAGTGTTATTTTTAGCATATGATGGCCAAAAACTGTAGAGAAAAAGACATAAAAAACAATATTTCAGCATTTTAGAACATGATGGTAACATCATGGAACATAATGGTGTAGAGTCGGTGATGTCTTGAAAGATGAATGGCTGCAAACCGCATGTATCAGCAGCTGAGAAAACAGGTAGGCCTACTTGCGGAAATTTCCGAAGATTTTTCACCCAGTTGGTGCATCATTTTCATTGCCACTGTCGTCACTGGCAGTGTCAACATCAGTGTTAGCTTCACATTGATCAGGACAACTTATTTCTAGCTAAAATCTGGCTCTAAGACCGAATGATTCGTTGCCTGACTACCCCAGTGAAAGATGTCACTGTCAGCGACGATCGCACTTTGTTCATCTGCTTCAACTTCGTCTTCATCTGTTGAATATGCGTGATCGTCGTCGTGTTGCGGCACATCATCCTCAACATCTTCCACTTCAGCACTTTAGTTACTGCTTACATAATGATTAACGTCTAGATCATCGTCAGAACCAGCCTGAAGTATGAATTCTGCTACTTCAGCGGCCGTGAAAGTTGTCCATCTGGCCATGTTTACAGTAGTGTGAACGACGCGGGTGACACGAAGAGACAATGAATTGGGGTTGGTTGCTTTCAACTCAAATTAACCAATGAAATTGCCCCTTTTAAGCCGAAAAAGTGGCATCATATGACGTAGAAGGGTTCCATTGTGTAGTTTCGACACGTTTTGAGGAAATTTCCAGTGACGTACTGACGCATTTAATTTTAGAACAGGCGTCGCGAACATTCTCGCTACGTGTCCACAGCGACCTTTCGGCCTTGGCGAGTGGGCTCGCTACTTGTCGTGACGGCATAGGCAGGCATAGCGACGATTCTCGCGTCATGTCACGAAAAGGTTAACAAACGAAAGCTTCAATATCTAGGCTATACGATCAGAAACACCAAAACAGATTTGATATCAACGGTCCTGCAGGGGAAAGTTGGAAAGAGGAGAAGAAAGGGACGACCGCACACCTCCTAGTTTAACAAAATCGCTGATGTCTGTGGTCTGTGGATCCAGGAGGTCGCCTACAGATGTCTTAAACGTTTGACCTGGAGAAGACCTGTAACTTTGAGCATGGCTCCTACTGGCGATAACGGCGAGGGAGAGAGGTGAGAGGTGTTTAGATTCCTTTTAACATGTGACAGAGATATTATGCGTGTTACTTCTTATCAACTATTCATTATTTTATTAAGTTCCTAAAGGAAGTACTGTGTGAGTTACCAACTTTCACCCCTTTTAAAACACTTAAGCACCATTATGGAAACAAAAATCAGGCTTAATGTGCAATCTTTGTTCCCACACTGACTTATCAATACCTGTCCTAATCTTTAAACAAACTGTTTGGACAGAAACAAATACACACAAATTACAACTGGTGAGATGAAATGTCTCAAAACAGTAGGAGGTAAACCTACAAGAAGCAAAATTCAAACTGAAAAAAACTATGATAGATGGTTGAAGTAATACCTGCTTTTCGATACATCACACAACAGTAGGTAAGTTTCACTTCCAGTTTCTCAAACTAGTACCTCCATGCTTAGAAGACATTTCATATGCACTGATGCCACAGATGCCATGTAATGGACGTAGCGTGGTGATACTGTACTACTTACAGAGCGACATAAATAGTATCCTTTGAATAATAGTGTCGTACTGGACAAGTGACTGTCATGTGCATGGTTATCTTAACAGTTGCAGAAGTAAAGACTTATTTCAATCACAAGAACTACGTGTGTGTTACCCAATGTATTGACTGCTTCGTGCATGTACATATGTGCGCTTGACACTTAACCCTTTTCTACCAAGAAAATAGGTCACTGTACTAACTATTGACCAAGTAATGTTAGGAGAGAGACTTCAGAAACACTCAAATTACGCCTGTTTTTTGCCATTTTTGCCGCCTAAACGCAGAAAGGAAATGACAAGAGTATACTCCCATTGCCGGAAAAGGATTCACGTCAGCAATGTGGTCATTTTCTATTTACATGCTCGAAACTGAAACTTCGGTTCAGGACACGAAATCCTCGTGACGTGGTCCACGGAGAGAGAAAGCTGAGTCCCGAGGATCTCGTGACACGGTCCAGAATGTGTTAAACTGCACTTTGGCAATGAGGCAAAAAATCTGCAAGACAGGAATATTTTCTTAATTACACTATTGATGTTTGTTGAGCATGGATGTAGAGTAATATCTCGATGGAGTTAATTCTGTACTCAGTGTGTGTTGAAAGAAATGACAATAGCACTGAATATTCTTTTTGGAACCTTAGCCTGCAATTGATCCTGGCATAAACCTATGCATAATCGCTGCGCTTGGCAAATCTTTATCCGATTTAGCATATGGGTTCTATGTCCTTGTATAAATCTGTCTCTAAAACAACTCAGATTATGTTAACAAAAATGTATCTCTTATTTTGCTGAGGCCACTGAGTGTGTACTGTGCCAATGCCTCACCCACTGACGTCATATAAACCCACCTACAGGCACTATAGGTTCATCAAGGCAGTCAGGATGAAGGAGTGACTGTCTTTTGTCTCATCATCTAGTGAAGTTAACAGTGTTGAAGCATGCGTGACTGTCATAGTTAAACTGGAGGTTGTGATATTCTATGCAGCAGTTTCTTCATTTGGGAGGGGGGGGGGGGGGCTAATGTACATCCCACTGTAATATGACCACTTTGATTTATCCTCTAATAATTTCATCTTAACACAAAGTTTTTGTATACATTAATGTAATATCGACGTATTCCCCATATAATTCCTGGGTGTGATTCTTTGATAATAAATATGCTATGAATAAATTATGTCGATGTTTGTTGTTTCCACAGCAAAGCAAATCACTAAATGTTGCTTTCTTTCATAATCCAATCTCATTTCATCAGTCATTTGGTTTTACTACGTCACACATTTACTACAACAATTTTGATATTTTTGTCATCATTGCAGACTGCAACATAATATGAAGATATGCTCAGGCCCAGATCAAATTTTCATCGTTGTGTGTGTCCACAGCAATATTGACACAATCACTCAACGACGCCAAGATCTAGCAAACTACTTCGGCCGAATGCTTTTGGTTAGAATTTGAATCAAGACCTCAACTTCCTTCTGTTATGTCTGTTATCTATACAGAAATTCAGCCACAAATTATCAACGGTAGGACTTCTTCGATAGAATGTAAGACAACGATTACAAAATAAAATATGACCCCTATCGTCTTCTTCCAAATAATGTCAGTATAGAATTATTGAAACTAAACTCCTGGTATTAACCTTAATTAAGCATCATTGCGTTTTCTCAGCTTACACGCAAAACCAACTAAAATAAACACATACATTAGAAAGACTTCTTCATCATTTCTATATGAATATACCTGGCCCATTAGAAGTGCATGCACACATAAACTTGCCACCAGGACCATGATATTGTTAATTCCACAACATCACTCAAACTGCCAAAAATGAGGTCAACAGGACAATCGTTCATCTCGTTTCAATCCTTCAATAATTGTTTATCTTAATATATATCTGTCTGTTTCACTTTGAATTTCAGTTTCTCAAGATGACGTCCCTGCGCTTCTCTTATCTGATTTGTATCAGTTCATTACATTATATTATATGGGTTGATTATGTCATTTTTGTGTGTGTTGATTCTTATCATTTCATGTCATGTATATTACATGCATTGATTCTTATGAATGGATAACACTTACATCATGTCTGTAGATTTATCGTGTGTTTAGATTTGTGTTGATCTCTGATATTTTTCTCATCAACTTTAGAAGAAAAAACATCATGATCAATTTGAGCACACTTCAACAATATAGTTCATAATCTTTCATCATAGTACATCATAAGTATTGGAATTTTAAATACATAATGTTAAAAAAAGTATTGACCCTATGCACATATGATCAGATCTCTTGCTCTCTTTATCTCTCTCTCTCTCTCTAGCTCTCTCTCTTGCTCTCTCACTCTTTCTCTCCTCCCCTCTCTAAACACAATGATCAGATAAATGTCTCTCTTCCAATTGGATGGTCATCGGTTCAATCCACCTGGTGCATGTGTGTGATTATTTCATATGAATCCAAAGGGTACATTGTATACGCAAAATGAATTGATATTGAATTGTGAACTGTAGATCTTTGTACAGAAAATGTGGCACGAAGTTTTCGACAGATTTGGATGTGCTTGTATTCGTTTTCATTTGACATGGTAATCTATAGGATAGAGAAAATATGGATAGTTAGTAGTAGTAGGCCTCCTCGATCATGGCTGACCATGGACAAAGTACATCCATTCTAATGTCTAGATGGGCTGTCTGCTTGGTCCAAGCAGCATCGCCTGTGACTGTAGATAGTTAGAAGAGGATATAAAATGGGTTCTAAGCCATGGTGTGACTCAGATCTTAGTAAAATGAGATGAGTGTCCACCCTTAGATCTCAGCATGTGATTATATATCATAATGTTTGATGAAACCATGAAACTTGAGCCTTGATATCTTTATGTGAATAAACCATATGTTGGTTATAGTGATAATATTGGAAAAAATGTCTTGGTAATTTCATTTGGCTGATATGAATATGTGAAATATCAAAGTTAGGTTTGCTGATGTGTTACGCATACAAACAGTATAAGTGAAATATCAAATATCTGATTTCGGTTTTCCCCTTGACGTACAGATGGAGAGTAGTGGGGTGATGCTAGCCACATGTTGCAGGGTGATTAGGATGAGCCAGCTGTGGAACAAGTCAAGGTGTCATCTCCTCTGGTCATGTGGCAGATGATGTCTTGACAAATGAACACACGTTCTCTGCATTGTTCAAGTATTTAGTGTGAGTTCAGAATTTGCATTTAACACAATTATGAGAGAAGACAAGAGCGTTTCTTTGACTGGTGAGTTGAGAAAGAACAATTGTGATACACATTTCACAAGACCAAGAAAACCACCAAAGTGGAGATTATATGAACGAGAAAAAAAAAAGAAAAAGAAAACTGTAAATCATGAACTGAAAGACAAACTATGAGCTGATAAAAAATGAATTGTGCCACCATTCATAAATCTTAAACTTGTTAAATAACAAATAGTGAGAATAAAACAGTAAATCCTAAACCAAGATATAAACCAAGACCTGGCAAAACAATGCATTGTGTCACAAATTATATATCTTTAAAGTTGTCATCATCATCAGTGCCCTGCCGCATGGCGTTGGCGTTCCTGATCCTCCATATGCATCTATCCCTTGTTGCCTCAAGCACAACTTCCACCCTCTCTGTCCTCAGCCACCCTGAAAGTTTGTCCAATATATTCTCCCTGGGTCTACATGGTGTTCTCTTTCCTTCCAACTTTCCTGTTATGACCAGGTGCTCTAACTCCCTTTCCTCATAACATGACCTATAAATGTTGCTTGTCTTTTCAAAATCTTCCTTATCAGTGATTTTTTAAACTTGTGAGATGGCAAATTACGCAGGTAAAACCATGAATCATAAACTGAAATACAAAACGTGACTGGACAATACCACGGGATATGTAGACCTACTACCTGACGTAAATCTGAACAAAAAACTGTAAAAGTGAAAATTACCAAGTGTATATCCCTAAAACATATGTTGCTGTTTCAGTCATCACATGGTTGAATTTTTTTATGAGGGCTTCATGGTATTCTTCAAGCAGAAGTGGCATGGCTGCTTGAAACTATGTGGGGATGTCAGTATCTTTCAGTTTATCAAGATTGAATTTGAGGTGGTTGTTTTTCATCCTCTCGTTGGTCTTCAACCAATATTCAGAGTTCATCATGGCAAGGTCAAGTCCATTGCCAAGGTCAACTCCAGGAAACATCCGTGCTTCAACCCTATTGGTCCAGACTTGTTCTGACGGTTTAGCGATTGCCATATCCGTTTTCAGGATGCTCTGTGTTCACTAAGAATGTTTGCAAGAAAAAAAGCCATCATCACTGACACACTATAGCAGGCATAATCGACTTCTATTACAGTAGGGTCCACAGAAATGTTCCCAGTATTTATGTGCAATCTACACAAGCCTGGCTTTCTAGTCACCTTGATCAATGAAAATGTCTTTCTTGTCAACCTCGTCAATGACCATTTGAAGTGAGGTGTAGAATTCTTCAATCATGTATTTGCTTTACTGTGACGTTGAACGGTTTCATTTGCTGGCAAATGATCATGATCCTGTTAGAAACGGAACATCCTCCCAGGACAGTGTACCTGATCTTTTTGTTGATCAAAAATATCACTTCATGAACAGTGTTTGTTACCCTTTTCTGTACGGGACATAACATATCCTTTTTTTGTATTTCGTCAATTTTGTTTTCCATCTGGCTTCGCAGAAGCCAAAGAGTTCCAAGAACATTGGTCCATTTCATGTGTCTAATCTTTCGTTTTCCAACCTATCTGAATGTTCTTACCCTCCAGATGGTGAAAGTGATGATGCTTCTTCCACGGACGTTCCGTGGTTTTCCCGCAGTAGCACAATTTTTGCGACCACCTTGGTGGTGGAGGTCGATAGTCCCAGGCTACAACCAACTCAATAAGGTCTCTGTATTCACTTTTATCATTTACCTTGTCTTGGGCAAGCTGAACGTGGTGGGGCCTATCCCTCTTCGTGTGACTTCAGTTGTCAGGTTACTCTCTACATATGATGTGTAGTATAGTCAGTAACAATCTAAAAAGTTGTCATGCTATGTGGCTTGACATTTTTAACTCTTCGGGTTCACAGCTTTCTGGAGTTAGTTATATAAGCAAATGCATACATTTTAGCATTTTACACAAAACATATTATCGTAAAAGTGTCCCAGTTGGAAGAAACAAGTAAAACTCGCTGAATATTTTTATCTAATGTACCATTTTGCCAAAATAAAGAACCAATCCATTCAAATAGCTTTTTTCTTATCTCACTGCAAATTTGATAAGTAATTCAAGAAAAAAAGACAAATAAACAAAAAAACAAAAAAGCGACTTTTTTCTGTCAATGACACTGTAATTGACCTATTCGAAAATGTTCCACATTCAAAGTCACAATCTGTGGATTTTAGTTTTTTTTATTTGTTTATTAAATTGCAAAGCAGACAGGAGAGAAAAAGCACACTTCTCCAGTTACAAAGATTATGCCAAAGAACATCTTTGAACAACACTTTCAGCAAACATCACGCAAAGCACAAGTTAATGTGACAGGGATCTTGACTGGATCCTCTGTTGTTGTTCGAATGGTTTGGTTGGCTACAGTGCATGTTGCTGTTTCAGCTAGTTTACCGATTTGCAGTGAGAGGTTCCATGATCTTGTTGGTCTGAAAACTACCCTGGATGAGGGAACTGAGTCATCTAATTACTTTAATATTTTGTGTCTCATCGTCGTTGGTGGTAAGCACTGTTGTATCATCCATGAAGACTTTTATAGGGAGCATTTGTGGGCATTTGGTATCCATTTTTAATGTTTGCTGAATCTGATTTGCTCACTATTGCCATCAAGGCGACCTCTTTGCCAACACGAATATTATTGCATCGTCCATCGCTATGACAGCTTCCAAATTGATCCAGCTTGATGTCTATTATTTTGTGGGGAACTGCATTGAAAAGTCAGGAAAACATTTTCTAAAAATTTCATTAATGCTCTTTGATCCTCCACACAACTCTTGTCAGTACCTTCCACTGTCACGTAATATCACCTGGATGTATTCACCACAGACCTCATACTTGCTGTCTTAGAGATGTCAAAAACATACAGGTCACACTGAAGTAGTCAGGTCCACGCAACAGTTAGCATAAGCACAGTTTAAAAATCTTCAGCAACGGTCTTCAGCGAGGATGGCAACATCATATCACTTTATCACCATATCATGGAAGTCAACCAGCACCAGTCATTCGTCCTCTGTCTGGCTCCTTGAATTCCCTGTTACAGTCCAGAAAATGATGGGCTGTTGATATTCTCCAAACACCAAATGTCCCATTTGTCTGAAAATACAATGTCACATCTTTCATGAACTGTTTAGCCCAGTGGTTGCAGAACTTTCTAGGATGCAAGAAACTCATATTAAAACGCCCTGTGTCAATGTTGTAGCAATCTGACAGTCTGATGATCAAGGTTGTGTAGCAATCTGACAGTCTGATGATCAAGGTTGTACACAATTCTGGTCTATTATCTGTGTTCACAAGGGTTTGGACATTTCATGCAACAAAGGTTAGAGACTTTATTGTTCTTTCGTTGTTCATACTCTTTCGACTACAGAGTTGTATGACCAGGCAGACTTGGCTATCTGCTAGGTAAATAAGAGATGGACTTTGTCTACTAGTTCATTTCATATCCCACCTCCTTTATTTGGGCAAATAAGCGCTGTTCGTAGACAGTACTGTTCTGTGGCTGTGGGAAGATCGAACACCATATCTGTCTCAGGTGAACAACCTTCACCACGCCTCCGTGTTTAGCGTCATAGCTAGAGATTTCCAACAGTAATGTAACCTCTACCTGTCCTTGCCACTACTTCTTCATCACTGCAGGGTATTGTCCTAGTTGGTGATTGCGTGTCTGTTGTTCTACCTCGCTGATATGCCTGACAAGCAAAGCAGAATTCTTTTAAAATAGAAAGGGGTGTGCACTTCTCCCCCCACTCCGTCACTTATAGACATTCGAAGTTCCACATGTGCAGTGGTTGCCATGCGTCAGCCTTATTGTTTTGATTATCTATCTCCAGCAGAATTGCCCAAGCCAAAACAGCATTCAAGAAGATGAAATGCATTCTAACCAACAAATGCCTATCAATTAACATCAAGAAGAGAGTTCTTGAATGTTATATAGAACCGATAATGTTACACGGTTGTGGGAACAAAATTAAGGCAACTGAGATGTGGTTTCTAAAAAGAATATCGAAAGTTTTATGGACAGTAAAGAAAACAAACGAAACAGTCTAGATGGAGGCAGACACAAGAAGATCATTGCTAAGGAAGATTACGAAAATACAGGCAACATTTATAGGCCAATTTATGAGGAATGGAGAATAAGAGCACCTGGTCACTACAGGAAAACTGGAGGGAAAGAGAGCACCAGGTAGACCCAGGGAGAAAATATTGGACGGACTTGCATCGTGGCTGTGGGTTGGAGAAGGTGGAAGATGTGCTTGCAGCAACAAGGGATAAATACATTTGGAGGACTATAATCACCAATGCCATGTGGCAGGGTGCATGGTGATGTTGATGATGAGCTGTCAGTTCAAACCCTTCTATGGAAGGACAGGGGCATTTGCCTAAGGCTGGGGCAATCTACAGCTTTGAAATAATAGTTGTCCCCGTTCTAGTTGGACTCAGGCTAACAAGCTCCATTTGCATGGGTTTAACTCTATTGTGACTGCACTTGCCACAGCTGAGCTCTTCTGCTGGCCTAGGGCTGCCACAGTGAAATCACTGAGAACCGGGTGCAAGTGAACTTATCCATCGATTTTAGACAAAGAAACTGGCAAAACGTAGCTGAAACGTTCAACGGAAGTTCCCTCCACAAGGGAAGCAACTGCCAACTACTAAATCATTAGCATAACAAAGGTAAAGGGAGTTATATACCCTAGATCATCTGTTATTATGATCGAAGTAGCCCGTCCTCAGTGAGAGCTCAGCTGTTACTTCAATCGAAGTAGTCCGTCGTCAAGGAGTTAATCGCAATCCTTTGTGTAGGTTTAATGCAAATAAAAAAAAAATCAATGGTGCCTCCTTTCTACGTGGACTGACATTGCACCATGGCCAACACTGAAAAATCCATGGTGGTGGAGGAAAACAATGTTTTTGATTTTAAAAAAGGCAGGATTCAAAATTGGGTAATTTGAACTTCTCACTTTCTAGTACAAGTGCTATGATATCACAGTCCTACCTCTGAGAAGGTTGTATGCTTTTCTTACTTTTATAGCATATCCCATGACAACCAGGCCTGGGAATACCAAACACCTGTGGTCATGGACTGGAAATCTGATCAACACCATTAATGATACGTCTGTAAAGTGGAAGAGACTCGACTATTTGGTTTCAGTCTTCCGACCAATTCTATAGCACGTTAAACTGAGGGTGACAGCAGTCAGGACTGAAAAAATCCCACAACCATTTTATGACTGATAAGGGTTTCAACTCATGGTCTAACAGTCAGTACTCCATTGCACTAACAACTTTGTCACTTTGACTGGTATCAGAGAACAATGTTTGTAACGTGAACAAGAACATTACGACAGTACTTGCTCTGAAATACGTTGCGGTGGTTAAATTGTTACAGGCATGGGTGACCGAGACAGAGAGGGATGGAGAGAGAGACAGACAAAGACAGAGACAGAGAGAAACAGACAAACAGACAGACAGACTGACAGACAGACATAACAGAGAGAGACACAGAGAGAAAGAGAAAGAGTGACAGAGACACACACACCGAGAATAAGAGAGAAAGAAACAGAGTCAGAGTAAGAAACTCACAGACAGCGAGAGAGAGAGAGAGAGAGAGAGAGAGAGAGAGAGAGAGAGAGAGGGGAGAGAGACAGAGAGAGAGAGAGGAGAGAGAAAACTGTGAAAACAGGGGTTGGTCTAACCATCAAGAGAAGAGCTATGTTCAGTCACAATATATACTGATCACACAGATCAAGTCACAAGATCTTTCCACCGTTTCTTGATAAATGATAGCTCTTATTCATACTCTTGAGACACGCCCATGACAATAGTGATTTATTGACTTTGGAAAAAAACTGAAGCTTTCTCGGTGCTTCTTGGTTGGCAAGATTTATTATCCTTATCTATTTATATATTTATTTATTTATTTATTTATTTATTTTCATTGTTCAGATACGAAGATTTTTCTTTTTGGACAAACTCAATGAAAGAAAATCACACACACACACACACAACACACACACACACACACACACCACCACACACACACACACACACGCACACGCACACACACACTCACACACACGCATGCACGCACACACACACACAAACACACACACACACACACACACATTGATTGAAAAGAAAATAATACAGCAAATCACCACCTGCATCTCTTCCAACCACCCTCAATCCCATTCACTACTACCACCGCCACTACCACCACCACCACCACCACCACCACCGCCACCACTACAATAATAGTGAGCAGACAGTAGAGTGGTCTTCTTCTCTTGTCTATTGCCTTCACTCTCTTGTCTCACTGAAATATCTCTGTTCACATGATCAGCGACGTAGAGAATATGTCTCGATTCATCTATCATGCTTTCAATCTTAGAGATCGTTTGATGATGGCAGCAATGACAGCAATGATAGTTGTAACCACTAGAACTGCAGACATTTTTGTCTAAAATGGCCGACCAGAACTGCCCACGCTACTGAAAAATTAACCAGAAATTGAATTTGTACGAATAAAACGACGTCTCGACTTCATCAAATTTTGGAAGTTACCGAGTAGCCTTCTTTTCTTCAGTGTACAGATAAATAGATAATAACAGCTGTCCTGCTTCCCTTTTGTACCATCATCATCATCATCATCATGTACCCTGCTGCATGGTGTTGGCAATTATAGCCCTCCACACGAATCTATCCCCTGCCGCTGCAAATACATATCCCATCCTATCTGTCTTCAGCCACTCTGCAAGTCTGTCCAATATTTTTTCCCTGGGTATACATGGAGTTCTCTTTCCCTCCAATTTCCTGTTGTGACCAGGTGCTCCAATTCCCCTTTCTTCATAAAGTAGCTTGTAAATGTTGCTTGCCTTTTCCTAATCTTCTTTGTTAATGATCTTCTTGTGTCTGCCTCCTTCAAGGCTGTCTCGTTTGTTTTCTTTGCTGCCCATGGAACTCTCAACATTCTTCTTAGAAACTACATTTCAATTGCCTCAATTTTGTTCTGACTTTGCGTGTTGACTGCCCATGCCTTACAACCATACAGCAGTATTGGTTCTACATAACATTCAAGAACTGTCTTTCCCTTTTGTATAAAACTTCAAAATGTGTGCATTGGTTATTGTGTCATCAGCCCAGTGTTAGTATGAACTATTCTCTCTGAAATGCATATCCTTTTCGTGGTATTTGCATATTCAGGAGGAAAAACAAGATGTTGTCTAGACTGGTGGTTTTGATGCGATTCATCTTCCAGCCTGGAATCAGTTCATGAAGATAGACAATACGGTTGAGGAAGGGTCGAAAAACGGGTGTAACATTATCAGTTTGTTCTTCATTATGATGTTACAGTGGTATTATAACAATCTTCCTCAACCATAACTCAACAACGAAACTGACATTTTCTTGAAATAATTTTAGTCACATTAATTGTTTATATCACAAATGCTATCTAACACAACATATTATCTCTGTCAACTAATCCTCTGTCCATATCATAACATAACCCCACTCTCTTCAAGTATTTCTCACACTACAGGCCCTAGCGTTTCATAACAAGAACAAAACATCTCAAAACAGAACAGATGACAGCACAAGATATGTTAGAATACAAAAAATAGACCAAATCTCAGTAGAAAAAATATAATCTGTACCAACATACCAACACACAAAAGCGATGAACTAGGGTGATAGATATTGTTCTTTTACTGTTCTGTAGATGCAAAAGGCTAGGATTTTAGGGGGAGGTTTGAATAAGCAAGATTTTTTGGTCAATTATTTAAAAGTGTTATTCGTGTTCAATGCAAACACTAGCAGACCCATTAAGTCAGTTTGTAAGAGCACTATGCTGATAATGAAAGCATTATGCGTTTTTCTATCAAACAGGTCACATATTTCTTGTAGGCTGTTTATTTATTCATTTACTGACTAATTTATTTATTCATTTGTTTATTTATTTGTTTAGTTGGTTGGTTATCTATGTATGTGTTTATTTGTTGATTTCATTTGTTATTTATTATTTATTATTTATTCATTTGTTTATTATTATCTATTAATTATTTTTGTGTTTATTTATTTATTATTCATTTATTTATTTATTTATTTATTTATCTATTTATTTATTTATTTATTTGTGTTTATTTATGTTATTTATTTATTTATTTATTTATTTATTATTTATTCCTCTTTTTTTTTGTCATCAGCATTCCATTTTTCCGGGCATGTGTATCCACGTTGTTGTTTTTTTCCTCACTGCGCAGTTACCATGTTGCTGCATGGTCTGCATAGTCTGTCTTCGGTGAGTGTGCATTACAGAGTGTTTTCATGTGTCCATAAGCCACCAGAGACTGACATGACTTTCATGATCTTTAACGTGCGTATTTGTAATTCTTCTTTCTTGCACACATGGAGGGGGTTTAGGCATTGGCAGGTCCACACATACGTTCACCTGGGAAGTCAGGACACTCTCCACCCTTTACCCATCAGGCGAGAGATACCCAAAGAGGACAGAATCTCAGACCTTCCAATTAGAGATCTCATGTCTTACTCAATTCATCATTGACCCACCATTGCCGGTTTTAATGCTTCAGTCATTCTGGTGGGGCCTGCTTAGTGCTTCCTATATAGGTATTTGTGTACATCCCTTCCTGTTTAAAGACTTACCAGTACATGAGGTTTTGCACGAGCTCAAAGGATCTTGCAGACGATATCGGCATAACCTGAGAGGGGTAGTGGGGTGGAGCACATACAGATTGCTCTGGAGCAATGCATTTATTTTGAGCAATCTTTGAACTAGACACAATCGGAGTTTGTGGACGCATTTTACACACAAACACATACAAACACACAACACGCACACACACACACACACACACACACACACACACACACGCACACAATCAGTTTGATGAGTCATGTAGCAAAAATCCTATTAAAAATAATCATGATGAGGACAAGGAACAGAATCCAAAGAGAAATAGCAGATGAACAGTGTGGATTTGTGGAAAGGAAAGGAACTATTAATGCCATATATATTTATGCTTTGTTGATTATACCAAGGCTTTCGATCAGGTAAGACATGAAGAATTGATCAACCAACTAGAAAGATTCAATACTGATGGCAGAGATCTACGAATAATCAGAAATATGTATTCGGAACATACAGCTGCAATGAGATTAGAAAACGATATAAGCTCTTTCAAAAACGTCAAAATGGGAGTCAGAAAGAGTTGTGTTTTGACACCAGATCTGTTTTTACTTTACAGCGAAAACATCATGAGAAACCTAGAGGAAGACCCTGGATTAAAGGTTGGAGGAAAAATGACAAACAACATTCGATACGCAGATGACACCGTGCTAATTGCAGAAAATGAAAGGGATCTGCAAAACCTTGTGGATATACTAGAAATAGAAAGCAAAGGTAAGGGATTGGAACTTAACATCAGGAAGACTGAAGTCATGGTGATCAGTAAAAAACATGAAATCCGCTCAAGCAAATAACAGCAAACGGCACAACCTTCAGACAGGTTGATAAGTTTAAATACCTGGGAATGATCCTTTCATCAGACGACAGATGCATATCAGAAATAGCCAGCAGAATCGGCAAAGCCAAAACAGCATTCAAGAAGATGAAAAGCATTCTTATCAACAAATGCCTATCAATTAACATCAGGAAGAGGTTCTTGAATGTTATATAGAACCAATACTGTTATACGGTTGTGAGGCGTGGACAGTCAACAAGCAAAGCCAGAACAAGATTGAGGTAGCTGAGAGGTGTTTCTAAGAAGAATGTTGAGAGTTCCATGGACAGCAAAGAAAACAAACGAGACAGTCTTGATGGAGGAAGACACAAATAGATCATTCATAAGGAAGATTAGGAAAAGACAGGCAACATGTATAGGACATTTTATGAGGAAGGGGGAATTGGAGCACCTGGTCACAACGGGAAAGTTGGAGGGAAAGAGAGCACCAGGTAGACCCAGGGAGAAGATACTAGATGGACTTGCAGAGTGGCTGAAGACAAGGAGGGTGGAAGAGATGCTCGATGGAACAAGAGATAGAGACAGATGGAAGTCCATGATCGCCAACGCCATGCGGCAAGGCACCTGATGATGATAATGATGACACACACACACACACACACACACACACACACACACACATATAAATATATATATATATATATGTGTGTGTGTGTGTGTGTGTGTGTGTGTGTGTGTGTGTGTGTGTGTGTGTGTGTGTGTAGAGAGAGAGAGAGGAGAGAGAGAGAGAGAGAGAGGAGAGAGAGTTAGATGGCTTTGCAGGGTAGCTATATATATATATATAAAGGCTAAAGTCTGAAGTACCAGGCTCAAAATTCAATTTGCTGTCTTGTTTTTTGGTTTATCTGCAATATATATGTATATGTATATATATATATATATATATATATATATTATATTCGCACTTGAACGCATACACAAGTATAAATATATTATATATATATATATATATATATATACACTCGCAGATGAACGCATACACATACATGCACGCATCCACGCACGCGTGCACACACACACACACAACACAACACACACACACACACACACACACACACACACACACACACACACACACACACACACACACACACACACACACACACACACACACAGAGGTGCACACACCCTGATGCACACACTCATCTTAATGGAATAAAAACATTTAATATAAAATTTTAAAGACACATGACAGGTTACACTTCACGTTCTTGCCACATAAATGTAGCAGGCAGAGAAAACTCTGTGACGCTATGAGTCTGAATGACGTCATGTTGGTGATGACGTATTCCCTGATGACGTCATTCATAAGGGGGGCAGTCTGGTAAGTAAGGTTTCTGACCACACGTGTGGGGGATGACCATGTCCTGATGGACACACCGACGTCACACCAATATAGCTGCAGCACCAAACAAGTGGTGAATTTTTTCTTTTGTTTTTTTTTCTTATTTTCTTTTTACTCTATCTTTCTTTCTCTACTTCCTTCTTTATTTCAATCTTTCTTTTTTATCTCCGTGCGTATATGAATGAGCGTGTGCATTCTGCGAGTTTTCATTTTTTTTTTATTATTATTATTATATTTTTGTTCCTTTATTTTGTTTCTTTTCTTTTTATTCCTCCTATATTCTTTCTTATTTTCTTTCTTTCCTTTTGCTTGTTATTGTTTGGTTGTTTCTTTGTTTGTTATAATATATTTATGTGTGTAAGCCGTACGTGTTGTGTGTGTGTGTGTGTGTGTATGTGTTTGTGTGTGCGTCTGTGTGTGTGTATGCGCGTATTCACGTGTTTATATATAATATTATTATTATTTATCCCTTATTGTTTTTTAGTATTATGACACCGCATTTTGACAATTTCGCTTAATTTGTTTCAGTAATGCGTGCTCGCATATTGGCATAGTAAGTGTACTGACTGTGTGTATTCAATCATTCAGCGACTTACCTATCATTTGTTTACTTACGTACGTATGATGGGTCTACCATCAGCAACAAGCTGTCCCTCAATGCAGATGTCAGCAATTGTATTGCAATGACAGCAATAACCTCAGGCTGACTTACTGCTGGCGTCTGGGAGAGCTCAAAGCTAATAACACTGACCGAAATGGCAAGTCTACACAACAACTGCATCATGAGCACTCTATTGTATGGCAGCGAAACATGGACTACATATACCAAACAAGAGCAAAGCTGAACAACGTTTATTTGCCCTGCCTTTGCTGCGTCCTTGTCATAAAATGGAGTGACAAAATACAAAATACCCAGATCCAAGCATGCGCTGATCTCTCCATCATGCACGCACTGCTCAGACAACGCAGGTCGCGCTGGCTTGGCCATGTGGAGGCTGGACATATCCCGAATGTTATACTTACAGTGAGCTAGTCTCTGGCAAGAGATCTGCTTGCTGCCACCAGCTACAATACAAAGCCATCTGCAAGCGCAATATGAAAGCTCTGGATATCAACACAGAGACCTGGGAAGACACCAGCTGACCCACTACAGATGGAGTAGAGTACTCCAGAAACAACTTAGGTCGGGGGGGGAGGGGGGCAGGGAGATCTAGACCTTAGCTAAGGAAAAAAGAGCCAGACGAAAAGTAGGCTCCTTTGGAGGCAATCTCATGGCCAACATCCATACGTGCATCCAGTGTCACAGAGACTTCCTTTCCCACATCAGTCTTACCAGCCACGCTGTTCCAGAGGCGTCAGCTCAACTCGACATGACATTAGGACACATTCATAGTCGACGCCAACTGATGGAGACCTACATGTACTACTACTAGATGTTAATTAATTAATACATTTATTTATTTATTTATTTATTTTCATTTTTATACCATTAGCACGAGACTGATTTCTTCAACATTTTTAGTCATGTTCTTGAACAAACCTTGCTTTGGCATGCACATGTTGAATAATCTGTTTTCCTTAAAATTACTCACACGATCCAAACTGATCCCTGGGTTTGTTTCATTGTCAGTGTGTTCTGTCAGTTAGAGTAATGTCAGAAATAACTGAGTGACAGATTATATACAAAGGCTCAGGGAAGAGTTCACTTTTCTACTTGCTTGTCTCTGCGTTATCGTCCATGCTTTGGAGGAGACATCCGAATGCATTTCTTGTGCAGAATGTTTACCAAAGCAGGGTGACAACTGTTCATTCTTTTGCATTGATCCTCAGCAGTGGGAGGCATGCTGTGTTAGATAAGAAGACATTCATTAGCCTCAGATATTCAACTTTAACCACTAAATGTCCTCCACTGATTTGCCACTAGTCTTGTCAGCTCATTTTACCACAGCAAAGAGAGAGACAGGCAAGACAGAGAAACGAGACAGACAGACAGACAGAGACACAGAGACACAGAAAGACAAAGACAAAGAGACAAACAGAGAGAGGCAAAGACAGAAACAGGCAGGGACAGAGACAGAGACACGGAGTGGCAAATGTTTGAAATAACATGTTCTCCACTCTTTATAGTTGGATTATCAATAAATACTGGTTAGGGCTGTGAACTGTTGAGGACAGGAAAAGGATAACTTTGGAAGATAAGGCACCAAGGTCAAGGTCACACAGGCCAGAAAAGATTCCTCACATCAGCAAGATAACTCTGTAAACAACACTTTAAAAAAATCTGACTATATCAAATATGTTTTCACTGTTGTAACAGGTTATCATTGTTCAAAGTTTATTTCATCAGAAAGTTATTCAAGGTCATTGTAACCTGTATTTACACATAAAAAGTACATTGTTAAAATGACTTGATCTTCCTCTCTCTCTCTCTCTCTCTCTCTCTCTCTCTCTCTCTCTCTCTCTCTTTCTCTCTCTCTCTGTGCGTGTGTCTGTGCGTGTGAGTGTGCTTTGTGCGTGCATGCATGTGTGAACAAATAAGGAAACACATGAAGAAACGATCAGCTGATCAATACATGATACAACTAACCAATCATTTTACATTCAACCAACATGTAGACTAACCAACCAACCAACATTGTTTTGTTTTTCTTCAAACTGTACCATCATTTGCGTCACAGGGAAAAGGAGTTGACATACAACATTGAGCTGGAAGACCTGAAGTGGACAAAAACCGTGTGAAATCAAGATTTCTTTCATACCATCCACCCAGGCCTTCCTTGATCTGCTTCTCACTTTAAACCCACACTTTGTTGTGTTGTAAGAGTATTGTGACAGCCAGTGGGATCGCGTTCTGGTCAGAGAGAATAACCACGTCATTTGATTTTGATGAACGTCTGAATTCTTTCTCCCTTTTTCTCTTATCTTAGTGTTTATGATTATGTTAAATTTGACTTTGTTGACATCTCTTTTCAAACGAGGCATCTCTTAGTTAGTAATTTTGTGCTTCAGGGTTCAGAGTCCAGGTCGTGCCTCCAGTATGCTGGGGTCACAGGGAGAAAGAATTGACATAAAGCTGCCAGCTGGAAGACCTGAAGTGGACAAATATCGTGTAACAGTTTCTTTCATACCATCCATCCAGGCCTTCCTTGGTCTGCTTCTTACTTTAAATCCACATTTTGTTTTGTTGTAAAAGTGTTGTGCCAGCCTGTGAGATCGCGTCCTGATTAAATAAACAAACCACGTATTTCGATTTGGAAGATTGTCTGAATTTGTTCTCCCCTTTTCTCTTCTCTTGGTGTTTATGATTATGTTACATTTGATTTTGTTGACATCACTTTTGAAACAAGGCATCTCCTAGTTAGTAATTTTGTGCTTCAAGGGTCAGAGTCCAGATCTGGTACCAGTATGCTGGGGTCACAGGGAGAAAGAGTTGACACACAGCATTGAGCTGAAAGACCTGAAGTGGACAAATACAGTGTAAAGTCAAGGTGTCTTTCATACCATCTATCCAGGCTTTGTTGTAAGAGCGTTGAACCAATCTGTGGGATCGTATTCTGGTCTAATGGGCAAATCACGTTAATTTCTAATTTTCTCTTGATGAATGTGACAGTGGACTGAAGTCTTTCTCGCTTTTTCTCTAATCATCGTGTTTCTGATTATGTGACATTTGACTTTGGTGACATCTCTTTTCAAACAACGCATCTCATAGTTAGTAATGTTGTGTTACAGGGATCAGAGTAAATTTCTGGCACCAGTATTGCTAACTGTCCTCCACTGATTTGCCAGTATGTCTTGTAAGCACATTTCACCACAACAAAGAGAGAGACAGGCAAGACAGACAGAGGCGAGAGACAGACACAGACAGACAGACAGACAGGCAGACAGAGACACTCAGACACAGAAAGAGACAGAGAGACAGAGACAGACAGATAAATGCCAGTGGACTTATTCCCAAGAGAGTGGGAGACAATGGGAGAGTGAGAGAGAGGAGAGAGAGAATTGAAACTACATTTTCCAACAGTAGAGATATCAAAACATAAACAATGTTACATATTTGCTATTGATGCTCTCAGTATCTTAAAAAGCAGAAAACAGATCATTGCAAAAGCACTGAAAAATAAGCAAAGGGTACAAAAAGCAATTAAGGGGGTACGCATTACCATGAAATCATAAAAAGGTACAGCCATATTGCAAGTATATGTGTGTGTATATGTGAGCGTGCATCTCTCTCTCTCCCCTCTCTCTCTCTCTCTCTCTCTCTCTCTCTCTCTTTATATGTATATATATATATATATATATATCTTACTCTCTGTGGTGTGTGTGGGGGTGTGATGGGGTGGTTGGGTGGGTAGTCATCTAAAATTAATCCAGATCTCTAAAACCTTGAGTGAGATATGCATGGATTACAGAGATCTGTGCAATCTGTAATCTAAGATAGACGGGAAGAGAGAGAGAGAGGTAGACAAACAGACAGACAGAGAGTGAGTAAGAGAGAATATGTATTCTCAATAAAATCATCAAGTCCACATTCTTTTAACTGGCAATCAAATCAGTATGGGACTCCAGCCATTTAAGCAATTTAACTTCTTTTGCTTTTCTCCGTTTCTCAATCAGCGTGTTGAAGGTGTACATATAGGGATTAAGAGCAGAGTTCAAGGGCAGTACGAAGATTGCTAAAGCTACATTCACCTCTCCAGGGATGGCAACACCAGCAGATGCCAACAAACCACACATTCCAATGGGAAACCAGCACATGAAGTCTGTCACAGCCACACTGATCAACCGCCGAGCTATCGTTATATCTTTGGACACTTTTGTTGTGCTGGTTTTCAAAGCATTCTTCTGTACTGACCAGTAGATGAACGCTTGGCCTGCAGAGATGAACAAAAACAGAATGAAATTAAGGATGATCAATATACTGAAAGAATACACTTGTCCTTTAAACCTTCTTCTTGTTATTGGCAGTGGAATACATATGCCTGTCTGGCTGTAAAACTCCCAGTGTGATGTCATTGGAAGTAAAGGCAATATGGCGAGAAACCAGCCAACCAACCAAGTCAGCAAACAAGTCATTGTTGCTGATGTTTTCTCAAATCGAGTAGTGCTGAATGGAAAATGAAGAACAATAAAACGGTCTAGTGTGATGAGCCATATGGTCATAGCTGATACTTCACTAGACAGCAGAGACAGAAATCCTGCCACCTTACAAGCCACACTGTTCATCCAAGTGTTATCATAATGGAGATATATACCACGGAACATTTCATCAGCCACACCAATAATTCCAATATAGATACCCATCAGCAAATCAGCCACAGTGAGGTTAGTGACAAACGCATTGAAACCACCTGCAGATGCCATCTTGTGTGCAGAAAAACGTACAATAAAACAAAAGACATTTCCAGTCACGGACAGACAGCCAATTAACCACAAAAACCAGCGATACGTTTGTGATTGTAGTAAATCTTCACATGATGAAATTTCATCTTTGGGGGCGTGGCAAAATTTGTCATCAAAGTTATGAGGGAGTATTCCTTTACAACAAAGTTTATAGTTTTGTGTTGATATAACACGTAGATAAGACAAACCTTGAAATATGTCAGGAGGAAAAGTTTTCACCGGACTACCCTCCATATACAGCTGAGCTAAGTGTGGTAGCAACTGAAAACCCTCTTTAAGAACTGTATGAACCAAAGTAAAAGTTAAATTTATTTTCTGCAAGTGCACAAACTGTGACAATGCTTTAGAATCAAACAATGTTAGTGTGGTGTGTGAAAGGTCTATGGTTGTTAAAACACTTTTTGCATGGTAATGGAGGATGGATCTGTGCGAAGCACAGTGAGAGGATTTCTGGACAGGGACAGCGTCTTCAGATTCTGTAAATCAACAAAAAGTGTCATGCTGACATTTTGTAGTTTGTTGTCACTGAGGTCAAGAAACCTTAGATTCAATAATTTTATTTTAGGCATATAAGTCACAGAACACTGGGAAAGAATCAGATGAATAAGATAGGTATTGTGACTCAGGGCTGATAGATTCAAACCTGAACCTGTGGCATCCAAAGAGCGCAGCTGAGGAAAACGTTCTGGAAAGAAAGGCTGAGGACACAGAAATGAGAGGCCTTGACACAGGCATTCTGCTGGACAAATCATGTTGCAGAGCATTTCATCATCATACAATGGACAGTGAGGCCAGCCATCACACAAATGGTTCCCATGGACACATATTGTGGAAGATCTACACCTGAAGAACCCTGGACACACAATGGCACCACATCCTTTTTCGTCCTCATGATAAACACAGTCGTACATTCCATTGCAACGTGTATAGACAGGCAGGCAGTCATTGTACTCACCAGAACAACGATAATGTGTGTCAGGACAAGACTGACTGTGGTTCATTTGGGTTGAAATGAATATGTGGATGCCATCAAAGTTGATGAGGGCTGGTGGTGGGTATTTGATGATCGTTGTTGTCTCAAGTCCCTTCTTGGGGCAGTCCTCTTCATCGGAATGATCCAGAGAGTGAGATTGTAGGTCACACACGTAATTGTAGTTCACACACTGGCCGTTAGTGCAGGTAAACATACAGACACAAGGAGGATGCTGACAGAAAGACTCATCACTCTGATCCTGACAGTCAGTTCTGACGTCACAGACCAAAGTAAACGGCAGTGCTACGTCATTTTCACATACAAATACAGGGACGGATGTGACATGCCGTTCTGCAAAATGATAGATACCGGCTGTAGTTAGTGACGAGTGATTAAAAAACGCACAAGGGAAGGTATGGTCCTGACTGCACACACTATACCCGTCAGAACCACACAACAGAAACGTATGTGTCCTATGACCACCAGGACACGTGGCCAGAAACAGATTTCTTATATTGTCCATGGATTCGGTGCCAGTGAAGGATATTGCTTTGGAGTGGTGATCCTTTTCTGAAGTACGGCGCTTCTTGAATTCACAGATTGCCCCAAGATTGAGTATTTTTTCCTCCTTGCACTTGTGTGACTGAATCCTTCCAGCATATTGTGTTAAACACACTCCCCCTGAGAACCAATTCATAATGTTATTAACAGGACGAAATATAACAGTCTTGTCAAGTCCCACAACAGAGTATCTGTACATGTTGGATACAGACCTGTCACCAAAACGCAGACCGACCAAAATATTTTCGAATGCTATCCAGCTGAAATTTTTCATGAGAGCGTACCAATTGCGGAAACACTTTGGCATTCCAAGTGTGGCTCCCAGACAAGTACAATATCTTAAAGCTCTTCTCTCAGCTGTATGTTCAGCGTGGTTAAATTTATACAAATCATGTATCATTACGTACCTGTAGCAGTGGTCACATAATGACACATCTCCCTGACACTCAGGACTGCTGAACGGACAGCGCTCTGTTTCATCCTGTCCATCTACACAATCTGCTCTGAGGTTACAGTCCAGGTGGTGCTGAAAACTAGAATAGTTGTCCACAGAACAGTTAAACATACCGTGCAGACCGCTAGACAGCTTTTGGGGCACTTTCTCTTCAGGATGAAAGGAAAATAAAACATGCAAATATAAAAAAGGATTACCCAAATTGCCACCCGATAAGGAAATCTTCAGTTTCGTCACCTTGAACACATGGACAAAATACAGGAATAGTGGATATCTTTCGCTCTTGAACACAATTATTCCTCGTCCATTGTATATCTGAGTGTGCAGAGTAATTTCTACTGTTCCAAACCTTTTCACGCTGATCATGATAACGTTGCCAGGTGGAATGTTCACACTGCAGTGGACTGACTCTGGTGTGTGTGGCCTGGCCATAACTGCTACGTAGCCAGAAGTCGAGGATGTCATCACCACTGCCATGTACGTGGACGAGTTATTTTTAAAGTCATCTAAAAACAATTTTACATATATCAACGATTTATATTTAGAGTTTAAATTATCTAAATTACACACATCCACGATTGATTCTCGTTTTTAAAGTTATCTAATGCAATGACTTGTACACAATGACTTATGCATAAACCAACATTCATGAGTTGTCCTTTCCTTTTTAAACGTTACGATTTTCATGATTGCGTGTACGCACTTTCCTTGGTCCACTCTGTGAGAGTGGTATATTGTGGCACAGTTTGTCTTTGGTTTTCATGTGTCCACCAAACATTTACACGACTACGTGATTTTAATGTGCATAATTGATACTCTGCTTGCATACACTCATAACTATGCTTTAAGTATCAGCGGGTATGTATATATGTTAATATCGGAGATCAAATATACACCCATCCTTTACCAGGACGAACCTGACCTTCCAATTGGAGGTCCAATGGCATAATCATTTGAGTATGGCGTGCCATCGATATCATGTGTAAAAATGGGTTACATATCAACATTTTCTTCTTCCTACTTTGATTCCCTGCACTGTTTTTAATTTAACTAGCAGTACTGAGATGTCACAGGTGAGAAAAGCAATATAGTTTTGAACCATTCATCATTATCATGTGTCCCACCACATGGCATTGGCGACTATGGTCCGTCATACGAATCTATCGTTTGTCACTGGAAGTACTTCTCCCATCCTGTCTGTCTTCATCCACTGCACAAGTCCATCCAATATTTTCTCCGTGGGTCAACCTGGTGTTCTTTTTCCGTCTAAGTGGGAGATGTGCTTGCAACGACAAGAGATACATGCGTATGGAGGGCCATGATCGCCAATTCCATGCAGCAGGGCAAATGATGATGATGATGATGAAGACGAATATATCAATGATTATATATATATATATATATATATATATATATATGTGTGTGTGTGTATATGTAGTTTATATATATGTATATATATATATATATATATATACATATATATAAACTACATATATATATATATATATATATATATATAACTAATATATATATATATATGAGCATGCTGGAGGAATCGGAAGACAATATCGTGAGATCAGTTCATCCAAAGCTGAGAACTGGCAGAAAGTGGAAAGTCCAAGAGGCTGTAAACAATGCCAAGAGAAACCTCAGCATCAAAGAAATAATTGGACACACGCAAACCAACAGACAGGGACTGGGAGCAACAAAAATGCAGTGGTGGTCCAAAGCCAAAGGGAAGGAAAAAAGAGACATGATCATACAGGAGTTGAAGGAAGAAGAAGATGTCAAAAGAGTGCAGAAGGCAGTCCAGCAAGGTCAACAGGGGCAATGGACAACATGGGACAGTGCACTCCAAAGAAGTCTCAGCTGGAACGATATGTGGCACATGGCTCCTCTAAGGATAAGCTTCCTCCTCAGATCTGTATATGACCTGCTCCCCTCGAATGCAAACTTAGTGAAATAGGGGAAAGCAGACGACCCAGCATGTCCGCTCTGTCAGAAGAAACAAACAGTGGAACATGTCCTAAGCTCTTGCAAAGTAGCGCTAGCCCAAGGAAGGTATACATGGAGGCACAACCAAGTTCTGAAAGTGATCACAGATGTGGTTAGCGAAAAAACCATGACCCCAAACGCACCAATTGCTATGACAACGTTCTACAAAGCAGGAGGGAAACAGGTCTGGCCCGAAAGTGCTATGACAACCAGCACATTGCCAAAGGGTCTTCTGGATGGAGCAGTCGACTGGGAGTGTACAGCAGACCTCCCAGAGTGGAGAAATTACCCAGATGTCATCAGCAAGACAGGCATGAGACCAGACATCGCTCTCCACTCTGACTCCTCGAAACAAGTGATTCTGATAGAACTCACTGTGCCATACGAAAGCAGAATGGAAGAAGCACATATCTACAAGACCGAAAAATACGCCGGTCTTGCCAGCACCCTGAAGAAAGCAGGTCTGCGGGTCAAAATCTTCGCCATAGAGGTCGGGGCAAGAGGGTTTGTGGGCACCTCCGCTTATGATCTCATGAAACAACTCGCCATTTCTGGGAAGAAGAGGACTAGAGCCCTTAAAGCGATGGCAGAGGCAGCAGAAAGGAGCTCAAGCTGGATCTGGGCAAGGAGGAACGAAAAAAGTGAACTTCATAAGGATTAAATTCCCTACAGATGATGTGTGCCCCGTTAGCACATTGGTAAAACCGCGTACCGCAGTTCTGAAGCGCAGAATCGCCCAGGTTCGATCCCCGGCGTGGGAAAAAAAAAAAAAAATAGACAACAGCAGAAGGGCATCCAGGAGTCATGACCTGGATGTGGCCCTGCCCCCGAGAGTGTAAGGAATTCAGGGCCGAAACACTTGTCTAAAGGGGGTTACTTCTCTGAAGACCTTCTGTTGTCTAGCTCTCCCTAAAGTTTCTTTCTACCTATATATATATATATATATATATATATATATATATATATATATATATGACTAAGTGCCAAAAGGTGGGATGCTGAGAGGGTGTTCATGAGAACTACAATAAAAACATTATTTTCACATCTGAAACCCGTGTTCTTCTTTTGGTTTGTGTGGAAGAATGAATGTACTGATAGTGGAGATAACTTCAAGCCTAATTTTTTTTTTTTTTTTTTGCTCTACACGTGCAATATTGTACAAAATTGTCTTTAAAATCATGGCATCGAAAACGGACATTTCGTAGTCAGCACTAAATGAAGATGCCGTGCTCAGCCTACGTGTGATTAAAGCACTTGAAACTAAGCATGTGAGCAAAATATACCTCGATTAACATACACAAATTTGCCGAATGGATCGGAATTTGTTGATGCGTCTATTCTGGCCGTTTCAAATTTTCGGTGTCACACGTTATAACGTGTTGTAAGACCGCCGTCGAAACTTTGAACGTGTTGTTCTTACAAATGTTTTGGGTTAGAGATTCCAAAATGGTGTCATTTTGTACTCTGGAAACGATTGTTAATCATTATTTGAATGAAAAGTATTGAGCGTATTCTTATCTGTTTTTTTACTTGCGATTGTTACCGTCGCGAAAATGTGTTGTAATGTTTGACGTCCACACCCAGCCCAAAATTTTCTTTCTAATTGAACGATATCGCAAAAATCGATGTTATTCACTTCCAGTACACACGTGGGTTACACGTTGGTTTGTGGCCACGTGCATTTCGCAGGAGTTTTGCTGCTGATGAGGAACTGTCTGCATCTGAAGGTATGTTGTAATACTCTTCCTTGTTTTGACGTGTGACACTTTTTGACGACCGACACCACACCATGCAGTATTTTTTACAAATATCAACAAAGCAGGTTTTGTCATTCATTTGATTTTGGTCAGCTTCATACAGTAAGCCGATGGAAATCGTATTCTGATGACAGAACAAAGCATCTTAGCTTACATCAAAATAGAGAAATGGTTTTCTTGCTTTCTTACAACAAAGGCATTTGTGGTGATTTTGACGTTTGATAATACATTTTTGTTGTAATTTGTAATTTTTTGTGTCTGCAGGAAGGATTATTTCTTGATAGCCAGAACTGGTGTGCACCATCAGACAACCTCAATGCAGAGCATGTGGTCCATGTTGCAGTGCTGACATCCTCTGCACCCCGTGCTACACCAGAGGATGCTTTCAGGAATGAATGCATGGCAGTGGTTGGGAATGCTGTCTACACAGGTTTGTGGCAGTTTTTTGCTGCCTGCGTTGCCCTGAGCAGGCCTGTGCAGTCAGTATTTCCATCACTTGGATGGCCAGTATACCAGAAGCACTGCAACAGGATCATCCGTGCGCATGGCTGCACAAACAACAAGAAGCTGACAGTGATGTGGTCTTCGTCCAGGGACGACATGGTTGCGAAACACTGGACCCCGAACCATTTTGTTCCCTTGGTCATCCTCAGGAAGCCATGTCAGTTTCCTGTTATAGGAGACACCTATATGATTAGGTGGTCAGGTGTTGAATATCCCTGTCAGGTGCTGGAGACGGATGGACTGCTAAGAGTAGTCTGTGTGCACTTCGGGGACATCTCGATGCGTCCCAGGTTCGACGCGCGTCCCAGGTGTGATACATCCCAGAGTCGATACGTCCCATGTTCGATACGTCACAGGTTCGACACATCCCAGGTTCGATACGTCCCACACCAACACCCACACCTCACCCCCTCCCCATCCACCCACACACTATCCTCACCCATACCCCCACCACCCACACACCCACACCCCAACCCACACGATCCACACCCCCGCACCACCCCATACCCAAACCACACCACCCACACCTCACACCAATAACACCCTCACCATCCCACCCACACCACCCAGCCCCCCGCATCCACCAACCACACACCACCCACACCCTCACCTCCACACCCGCACCCCCCACGCTGACACCACCCTCACCACCCACACCCACACCGCTCACCTCCACCATGCACACCCCCACATTCACACCACCCACATTCACACCACCCACATTCACACCACACCACCCCCACCCACAAGCACACCCACACCACCCAAACTACCCCCACACTCACCACCCACACCCCACCACCCACACCTCCAGCACCACCCACACCCCACCCACAAGTGTGGGTATAGTGGTGTGCGGATGGTGTGAGTGTGGGTGTGGTGGGGTGAAGTGGGTGGTGTGAGTGTGGGGATGGTGTGGTGGAGGTGTGGGTGTGCTTGTGGGTGTGGGATGGGTGGGTGTGGGGGGTGTGGGGCATATCAAACCTGGGACGTATGGAACCTGGGTCGTATGGAACCTGGGACGCGTCGAACCTGGGACGTATCGAACCTGGGACGTATCGAGCCTTACTCGTGCACTTCATGTCAAAAGCCAGAAATGGCCTTTGGTGCTGGAGTGTGGCAGACTACATGTACTCTTGGAAGCCACACACTTCTCTTGTGAGGGAAGTCACACTTAAGTTAATGGACAAGGTGTCCACGCAAAGGTGCCAGCTGTTCAAAGTTTGATAGCACGGTTGGCTTCAGACCTTTACTGATGACGATGAGCCACCTCTAACCCATGCTGTTGGCACGGGTTACAATGACTCAATGGTCTTAGTGGATTAATGTTTAGTTCAGATTGGTCCATAAGTTAATGTTTGCATCATTTTTTGTTTGTGTCAGTCTGGTGATGTTGAACCAAGACCCATGTTGTGATTTGGTGTAATATTGATGTGCAACACTTTTTTGAAAATCATCCTTTTCTTCAAATATATTTCTTTTTTTTAATACTTAAATACAAATCATCCTTTTCTTCAAATATATTTCTTCTTTTTTTTAATACTTAAATACAGCTTGTCTTGTTTTGTGTGTGTTGAATGTGCATATGTGTTTTATTAGAAGAAAAAGTGTGATTGGGCCTGGTGGCAAATTGCTAAAAATCTGTCTGGTGTCGCACGTCAAACATTACAACAATACATGTCCATAAATTATGTTCAGGGTGTGAAAATCAGAAAGAGATGATAGCATTACATTTAGGCATGCTACATGGACACAAAAACAGTATCTTGGGTCTGCAGCATTATGAAAAAGAAACATGTTATGAGCATTTGTGTTGTAATGTTTGACGTGCGACACTTTAGACATCCCAACATTTAAACTGAGATATTTCCAAAACCAAGCTTTTGATTATCTTTTGCTTTTACAGAATCATGCTTGGTACTGAAAGGTATCAGACAGTACCAAAGAGAACTCTTTAAAGCAGACTTTATTTTTCAACCCCTTGTCCTAAATCGGGGTCCCACCTTTTGGCACTTAGTCATATATATTCTTGAAGGATTCCCGTGGAAAGTTTTTGCAGTGCTAAACACCATTTTCGAAGTCGTAGATTTACTCTTCTTCTTGGAGCGTAGCTAGAATCCATCTCGTGATTGTCATGGCGACGCCATATCACTTTAGTATTTCCATAAATAGAATGAATTCGACACTTTTGCACGCATCTCCTACAACAATATATAAACAAAATTTTCTTCTTTCGTCTCAAAACCGCCATACACTTCGTCAGCAATGGCAGCTGCTGTTTTTGAAAACGTAACAGCCTTTCTAAACGAACTTTGTGACACCTGAAAAATCCTAAAAGATATGTCAAAGTCAATTTTCATTGTGCGTTCAAAGAAGCAAGGCCTACAGAACGCAAACTCTTTATGCAATAAGCGTGATGAATCATGGAACAAAGATTATATTAAGAATAATCAAAATGAAGACAAACCAGAAGTAGCAAGAAAGCAGCAGGGACGTGTTGAACAGAAAGAAACTGTTACTACCATGTGTATTCTAAAAACTCCCATAGAAAGTTCAGTGAGTTGATTAGGGATGCGTATGCATGTTTGTTGATTACACTAAGCAGTTTGATTGGGCACGATACAAAGAATTAATCATCCAACTAGAAAACTTCCATACTGATTGAAAAGATCTATGAATAATCAGGAATACATATTGGGAACGAACAGCAGTATGGACAGTAGAAAATGAAATAAACTCCTTAAGCTGTATCAAAAGATGGATTAGACAGGAATGTGTTCTGTCACCAGATTTGTTTTTCATTTTGCAGCAAAACCAAGAAGCAAAGAAGAATATCCTGGGATAAAAGTTAGAGGAAAAATTATAAACGGTCTTCCTTATGCAGATGACACCGTTAAATTGCAAAAATAAGAAAGACCTAGACAAGCTTAAAATAAAATGGAATATTGTGAAATAAAAGCAAATGGCACAAAATGGAGAGAAATTGATGCGTTTAAATATCTTGGAACAGTCATATCACCAAAAGGGTGAATGCACATTGGAAATATCCAGCAGAATTGGCCAAACTAAAGCAGCATTCAGGAAAACGGAATGCTTTCTAACCAACCTATGCCTATCAACTGACATCAGGAAAATAGTTTGGCAGTGCTATGTAGAACTAATACTGCTATATGAATGCAAAGCTTGGACAATCAACAAACAAAGCCAGAACAAGATTGAGGCAGCTGAAATGTTGTTTCTAAGAAATGTTAAGAGTTCAGTGGACAGAAAAGAAAACAAGCAAGACAGTCTTAAAAGAAGCAAACACAACTAGAATATTAATGAAGACGTTTACGAAAAGACATACTACATTTAAAATTCATTTCATGAGGCAAAAGAAACTTGAACACATAATTACAACAAGAAAACTGAAGGGAAAAAGAGCACAGATAGATCAGGGGGAAAATATTAAACAGTTCTATAATCTGATTTATCATCCTCAGTATTTTACAAAATTTTCGAAAGCACTACATGTTTCATGCTTCTTTACAGAGTATTCCTTGTCATGTTATTTTGTAAGCTATCTGCTTGCATACATTTTACTGAATTCATTTACGGTCAACTGGACAACATTTTCCATAAAAGTCAAAAGTTTCTTGTATTTTCTGTTTTCGTTGATCCCAATTTAACGATTCCATAAATTCGTCTCCTTTTTGACTGTTCCTTTTGAGCAGTGAATTTGTGCAAGTGGGAGTTTTGTTTTCCTCACTCATTTGCAGTCGCTAATAGATGTATGGGAATATTGGCTAACTCAACATGGGTTCGTACTTCAAAGTATAATTGTGATTTCAAAACAAAATCGACAGAGGTAATGCTAAGAAAATATACTATACTCACCGGAGGACTGGAACAATGTTCATGCAGACAGAAATGAACAAACCACCTACTGATTTCGACGTTTTGGCCTTTTCAGGGTACAATTCATGAGAAACATATACACAAAAGAAAAAGAAAAGAAAATGTAAACATGTTGATAGGACGCAGGCATATGATAAAGGGGATGCAATAAGTCAGGAGGAGGTAAAGGTACGTGTTTTAGATAAAGGCCTGTACTTTTATGTTTGAGACCATTCAAAAATATAAAAATATGCATAAAATTATACACTCACGGTTACATATGCATATGTATCTACATCTATATATGCATCTATTTCTGTTTATCTATCTATCTATCTATCTATCTATCTATCAATCTATATATTTATCTATCTATGTCTATCTATCTATATATGTATACATATATATATATATATACACACATATGTGTATACATGCACATATATATATATATATACATACATAAAACAGATATATGTGTGTAAACACATACAAATACCGATATATAGAGATGAATAATAGGGACAGAGGTGGGGAAAATTGACTACTACAATATCATCAATATGACACTATCATCTCTATTGCTTGATTCTGGCAATAACAGAACCATGCATATTTGATAGGGGATGTGGAGTTTGGAAGAAGTGAAGACAGATAAAAGGCTCGGAACATTTGCACAGGGGAGACAAGGCAAGACAGAGAATTAGAACGTCCAAGTCCCCACATGATGCAGCAGCCGACACTAAAGAGGATTTGTTTTCAACCCATTCTTTGTGAGTGGTGTATTGTCATGTTGTGAGGTGGTAAGGTCGAGTCCTGACTGGCAAATATATTTTCAGGAACCAGGAAAAAAAACACGAACAAAGAATCAGAACGCGTATCTAATACAACCAGACAAGACAAGCGCAAATTGTTGGTTAATTGGCTTTTGTCAAGCGTAAGATCAAAACCAATAAACACCAAACACAAAAATTAAGAGAAAAAGACTTAAATTTCCCTGCTGCTTCATCCAGTGTGAGAAAAGGACTTGGCATGGCTTGGCTTGGCTTGGCTTGTCTTGTCTTGTCTCGTATTAAATACGCGTTCTGATTCTTTTTTCGTGCTTTTTCTGGTTCCTGTTTGCTTGAACTCGGGCAATCACATTTGTTTGGGATTAAATATATTTTCAGACTCATTTCTATTCCACATTCTATTCTATGTTTAATTTACAGCCCACCTCTACTTGGTGTATGGCGTCTTGCAATTTTGTTTTTGTTCTTGAAGAGGGCGGTGGATTTTAATCTTCTCAACCACTCTTTCCCTCCCTCAAACATCATACACATAGTGTTGCGAGTGATGATGCCATTGCATTTCATATGTACGTTTATAAATGTTTTTTAGTAAATAGGACTCATTTTATATGTTTATTTGATTAGGCCTTTCCTTTCTTTAGTGTTCAGTCATGTTTAATTTAATGTTGACAGAGGGAAATACGTTTTCATCGATCACGTGTTGTAGCTTATTTCTTTTAAATGAAGTTGATGTCAGTAATCTTAGCTTCTGAAATGTCTTAAAAAATTTGCTTTCTCTAACCTAGCTACTAGTTTTATGCATGTCAGAGTTTTATTTTCAAAAATCAGTGTCACTGTGAAATAGTTCTTGGTTTTGTGTGCTTGTGGCTGATTCAGTGATTATGCAATGTGTGTGAAGCAGACCTTGCTACATTTACGGTTCTGTAACATTTTAAAGTTTGATGAATATACATACTGAGGCAGTTAGTGGCATTTTGAGTAAACAACGTCCCATATGTTTTTCCAGATTAGTTTAGCAGGAAAATGCAAAAATGTGTGGCTGAGAATCACGTCAGGTCACTGGCTGTGTGCAGGACTCCTAACACACGTTACAATTGAAGTCAATTGTTTTGATGATAAAATGGTTTTCATATCGCCGGAAGAAGCAATTTTAATGTTTAGCTATAGTGAAAACAGATTGCAACTGTACTATTAGATAACATTATGCTGATCACGTCCAAGACAAACTAAACAAAGAAAGATCAATGAAGCTTCAATAGGCCAGGAGACTGTTTCAATGGTGCTGATCAACTGAGTGTTCTCTGACTCATTCTCTGCTAAACTACAGTACATTCTTTAAAGGACCTTATGGCAAAAGATGATGAGAAACCATCCAACAATTGCACAATCTGCTTCTTCACCTTACTGCAAAATGACAACAGTAAGCCAAGGTATAAATTCTCATCAACAAGAGAAGGAAAACAGAGTTTCTGAAATGCAACAGTAAGAACAAAAAATATAAACGAGGGAAAACAGAAAAAAACGCAAACAAACCAGACCTTTTACAAGACAAATTAATCCTCAGGTCTGTAACAACACAAACAACATTTTAAAAGATTAGCGAGACACTGCAGAAAATGTTGTTGTTTTTTTTCAATAGAAACAATCTTATCCCTACGGATTTTGATATGATTTCTTACATGGACTGTTTAATCGATGATAAAAATCGTGATTTCAACAGTTGTAAAACTTTAACTTCTTGTCTTTGTTGTCGCTTCTGTGTTGCAACACTCCACATGTACAGGAAGGGGCTAAGTGCAGAATTGAGCGGTAAGACGAACACAACAACAGCCACGTGGATCTTGTCTGGTGCATTATTATCATCAGCTATCACCAGCATTATTAGAGCCAGGGAGACCCAGCACACAGCATCTGTCAACGCCAACTTAACCAACAGCTGTGCAGAAAAATATATGAATCTCTTGTTGGGATCCAGTAGAATTCGGTATTTTGGTGTTCGTCTATAGATGATGCATTGACCAGCAGCGACTACAGAATGTATGATAAAGTTGAAAATCACAATGACAGTGAACCATCGGAAGTGTTGGTTACAATTATAACAGTCAAATAAAGCCAGACGACATAGACCAGACTGATCATCGACACCCCAGTGGGACACACCAGGAAGAAAAGGTATTATTGACAACATTATTCCTAGACTGCATGTAACACCACAAAACGCTGCTGTTGAATACTGGTCTGATTTGTTACCAGTCAATGGACCACAAATGATAACAACGTGATCTAGTGTCATGAACAAGATTATCAGAACTGACACCTCACTGGACAGAAGAGAAAGAAATCCAGCCATCTTACATGTCAAACTTTCAATCCATGTTTTTTCAAAAAATATGTAATTTCCACAGGACACTTTATGAGCGAATGTAATTATAGTGGTGTTAATTCCCATACACATTTTAGCAACCTGAAAAAGAAGAAGGAACGTGGTGAAATTTCTTTCAAATATTTTCAGTGAAACAAAAAGGGTTATAGCAGACAAAGCATTACCCAAAACAGCACAGACACTATTCAACACAAAGAACAGTCTGTGCAGTTCAGCTGGTAATAAATTGGTACAAG
>JAPXFY010000032.1:10909389-11000039 GCA_030674185.1 Monoplex corrugatus | reverse complement strand
TCAATGGTAATGTTTATTGCTGGAAAGTTCAAGTGTGTCAGGAAAACATGTTTGGTGAAGAACTCAAAGATGGCTTTCTGAAGTGAATGTGTCCCGCATTGTATGCACCACCAGGTCGGGAAAAACTGTACAACGTTTAAACAGGTTTTCCACAAACTGGACTCGCACCAGAACGCCAGCCTGTGCAGAGTGACTCGTACAAACATTTGGTTTGGGACCTCGATGTGGACATGACAGTAGGCTGTATAACCCCCGCACATTCCATGCACCACACCCTGACCACTGGTCAAGTCAGGCAGATTGTTCTCTTTACAGTCGTGTACGTTGACCTCCTGGACTCTGACGTTTGTTTTGTCTTGCAGAGTGTCTACACCAGGACACATGTCACTTATCTTCAGAAGACTAGAAGTGGTGTTGATGGTCGCATTAAAAATGGTGTTGATGATATTGTTAGTAGTGTTGATGTTGATATCAGAGGTGTTGATGGTGTTGTTATTGTTGATGGTGGTGTTGTTGGTGTTGGTGGTATTGGTGATGGTGTCAGTAGTGTTAGCGATGGTGGTAGTTGTGATTGTGATGTTAGTGGTGTTGATGGTGGTTGTGTTGGCACTTGGGTGAGAGAGTAAGTTAGCACCAACCAGACCTATGTGTATTAACACCTTTGCCAAGAAGAACACAGACAACCTTAGATTCAGACAATACAAGTTGGAAGATCTGGAAATGTCCTTAATGTCCATGGCTCACTTTTTCATCTCAATCTCCCTGTTTAGATTAAAATTATCCTATGACATGGATATTGTGCGTGTTTATTCTTCTCACCTATTCGTGATTTTATCAAGTCCTAAAAGCAAATAAAATATTATGAGTTACATGCTTTCCCCGCTTGTAAAACACCCAAGCATCATGATAGAAACAAAAATCAGGCTTGCTGGTGCAAGCTTTGTTCCCATATTGACTTATCAGTGGCAGACTAATTTTCAACAAAACCTTTGAAAAACAAACATCATGATTGGTGAAACGAATGTTTCAGAATAGCAGGAGGTAAAACTACAGGCTGATGTGAGTGAACTACACCGAGCCCCCCAGATTCACATTGTTTAAAACCAACCTACGGCCAGTGTAGGTTCATGAAATCGGTCAGGATGACGGACTGACTGTCTTAAATCTGATCAAATAGTGAAACTGACCATGTTGAAGCATGTATGATGCCATCTTTAAGCTGGGGGTTGTTGTATCCTATACAGCATTATTTTTTTCATGTTTGGTGATATATATGTTCCTCTGTAATATAACCACATTGATGTATATTTCATCATTTCATCTTAAAGAAAAGTGTACGTAGTTTCGTACTATTGACGTACTAATCTTTTATTTCTTTTTGTATGGTTCTTTGATAACGTGTATGTTGTAAACAAATTATCTGGATGTTTGTTCCTTCCACAGCAAAGCACTAGATGTTGCTACTATCTTCATAATCCGATCTCATTTTCTCACTGATTTAGTGTTACGGAATCACAGCATGATTGCAACAATTCTAATGATTCTCTCCACATTGCAAACTACAACATAATATGAAAACATGCTCAAGCCACAGATCAAATTGGCATTGGTGTGTGTATCCACAGAAATATTGAAAATACCACTCAACGACGCCAAGATCTATAAAATACTTCAGCCGAATGCATTTGGTTAAAAATTATACCAGAACCACTCAGTCCCCTCTCAGCAACAAATTATGAATGAAATAACTTCTTTGTTAGAATGTCGGACAATGGTACAAATGCAAATACAATGTTGATATTCTTCTCTATAACGAATTCAATGTAGACCCATTGAAACCACCAAACTCTTGGTGTTTAGCCTTTAGACTTTTTGAATTTTCACTGCTTGCAGTAAAACTCCTCGTCATAATGTGCCCTGCCGGACTGCATTGGCAATCATAGCCCTCCAAATAAATCTATCCTATGTCATTGCAAGCACTTCCCCCACCATGTTTGTCTTCATCCACTGCACAAGTTCGTCCAATATTTTCTCCATTGGTCTGCCTGGTGCACGTTTCCCTCCAGCTTTCCTGTTGTGACTAGGTGTTCTAATTTCTCTTGCCTCATAGAATGTCCTAAAAATACTGCTTGTCTTTTCCTTATCTTCTTCATCAATGTTCTTTTTGCGTCAACCTCCTTCAAGACTGTCTCCTGTTTTCTTTGCTGCCCATGGAACTCTCAACAGACTTCTTACAAACCATACTTCAGCTAACTCAACCTTGTTCTGACTTTGCATGTGACTGCTCCAGCCCTTTATTTCTACTTTCTGTTTCTATCATATTCACAAGATTTTGCAGTCCTTTTTGATTTTCTGCAATAAGAAAGATGTCTTCTGCATAAGAAAGATTGTTTATCATTTTATCTCCATCCTTTATCCCAGGGCATTCTTGTAGGTTTCTCATAATGGTTTCACTATAAAGTGAAAAGAAATTTGTTAACATAACACATCCTTGCCTAACCCCTCTTTTGACGACTTAGAGCATATATCATTTTCTACTCTCATTGCTGCTGTTTGTTTCCTTATTATTCTAAGATCCTTTCCATCAATATTGAGGTGTTTTTTTTTCTAGTTGGCTAATCAGTTATCTCATTCAAAAGCCTTGGTATAATCAACAAAACATAAATATAAACCGTTATTCAACTCAATTAACCTTTCTGTGAGAATTCTTATGACTTAATTGTAATTCATTTTCCATCGACAAAACCACATTCTTCTTCTGCTATTTCTCTGTTCATTCTGTTCCTTGTCCTCAATAGAATTATTCCTAACAGAACTTGTTATGTGACTCATCAAGCTGTATGTACGATGGCGTTCGCATTCTATGGCCCTGCTGTCTTTGGAAATGTAATGAAAATTGATTTTGACATGACTTTAAGAATCTTCAAGTGTCATTGATTTCATTTAGGGTAACTGTTATTTTTTCAATACCAAATTTATCTAGAGCCTCAGTCATTTCTGTAATAACATCATCTGGTCCTTGTTTTTTTTCCTGGATTCATCTTTTTTCAACGCTTTTCTGACTTCATCTTTCATTATGGGTAGTCCTTTAACGTTTTTTTCTCATGATGTGTTCTTCCTTTCTGTCATCGTCGAAAAGTCTTTAATGTACTCTCCCCATCTATCTAATACTTTGTCTTTTCCCATGATAATCATGCCATCTTTAGATTGTTAGCAACCAGATGATGTGCACATTTTTTTCCTGCGAGCAATTACCTCAGTGTTTCCATACATAAACATAGGATCTGTTTTGTGTCAGTCTTCTGTTTTATTTGCACTTTGTTTCTAGCCAAGCTTCCTTAGCTTAATTACACGTGTTCCTGATTTTTTATGTATCTTTTTTGTATACCTCCTCTTTCCCCTTTATTGAGTTTCTCAACTTTGCTTATTGCTCCTCATAACGTTCTCCAGAGCACTGAATTTGTTTTGAACATATACGTTAAGTTTGCTCGAGTCGATACATCTGCCTTTAGGAGTCTAAGACATAGTTTGATGTTACTTTTGGTTTGTTTTTTTGTTTTGTTTTGTTTTTTTTGTTTGTTTCAGCCTAAATCTTCCCATTACATAATTATGGTCACTGTTGCAGTCTGAACCTGGTAATGTTTTTTCTATCTGTAAAGAATTTCTGAATCTTTCATTTATCATGATGTAATAAATTTGATTTCTTGTGCTGTCTCCGAGTCGCATTCATGTCCATTTTCTTCTGTAGGGTTACTTAAACCAAGTGCTTCACATATGAATTAATTTACTTTTGCCCATTCAACAGATTTCTCTCCCGTTTCTCCTCTTTCAGTTCATGTGCAAATGCCATGAGGTCCATCTATGTCATCTTTTCTTTCCTGTCCCATTATTGTAATGTCCTGTGATTTGCGTTGAGTCTTGGCTCTCTCTGATTCTTCGTAGAGTTCTCAATTTTTTTCTCAGCACTTGCGGGTGTTGGTGTATATACTTGGATGCTGCTGATATCAATGGCTTGCTATACAATTTAATTCGGTCTGATATAGCCTGGTATCCTTTTATAGACTTTGACTTGTCACGTGTGTCGCCACCAAAACATTTAATGTAATGCTTGCCTGATATTATCATGTTTGCCCCCTTATCTCACCTCTCCTGCTCCTAAACTATTAATGATAAGTCTTTCCATCTCTATCTTGACGTTTTCTAATTTTTCTTTTGGCAGTTACGTTCTTACATTCCAGATTGCAATTTTATGATGTTGTTGTTTTCTTTTAATCACAGTAGCTTGATGACGTTCAGGTAGGTGTCACCTGTACAGCATGACATTCCCTACTGGACGAAGGTGTTCCATACTAGCCCCTATTCATGTTGTTTCCTTTGTTTTTCTTTTGGCTTGTCATGATACAAGGGAAAATACGATAGTGGTTTTCTGTTGCCTTCCATCAGTTTTTATACAGACTCTCCACTAGCCTTTGTTGTTCCCACGACTACCCATAATGTAGTGGGGATGAATTTCTGTCAGGGTTTATTCCCTTAGCCTTGGTCTCTCCCACAGTCTATCCTTTTATAGACTTTGACTTGTCACGTGTGTCGCCACCAAAACATTTAATGTAATGCTTGCCTGTGATAGGCTGAAACCATGCCTTTTTAATGCTCAGTCAACATGCACTGATGGCAAAGCCGAAGTCATTGCTGATTTTATCGCAGATGAGCATGTTGACATTGCTTTTATCACAGAGACATGGCTTAACCCCCTTGGTCACGAACCTATACATGCTAACCTCACTCCGAGTGGTTACAGGCTTGCTTCTTTCCATCGCTCATCCCGAGGTGGCGGTATCGCCATCCTCTACAACGACTCACTCCATTCCCGCCTATCTTTCTCGCAGTCTCTGCCTTTCTCCCATCCTTCTTTCGAGCACGTTGAAGTATCCTTCCAATCCACCCCTCACCCCATCACCTTCTCCTGTGTCTATCGACCCCCCACCTAGCTCTGCCAACAAACTCACCACATCCACGTTTCTCTCTGACTTTGACCAATTGCTTGACCACTACTGCCTCTTACCTGGAAATCTCATCATTCTAGGTGACATCAATGTCCACTATGACAACACTCACCGTTATGACACAAGACATATCATCAACTCTCTGTCCAATCACAATATGACTCAATACATTTCTGAACCAACCCATCAAAAAGGTCACATTCTTGACTGGATCATTTCTCGTGATCACCACAATTCCGCTACTGACAACTGCTTAGTTCTTTCTACCCGTCTAACTTCAGCCCTTCCATCTGACCACTCTGCAATTCTCTGTTCTCTCGACATTTCTCCTCCTTCCCGTACCATGCGCACAGTGACTCGACACAATCTCAAATCTATCGACCTCTCCACATTTTCATCTGATGCCTCCCGTCTCCTTTCTGAAAAGTCACATAACCTTGCCGATGAATTCTATACTACTCTCCACCATTTTCTGGACACTCATGCTCCAGCCACAACCCGTCTTTTACCTGACCGCCCCCCTACCCCCTGGCTCACTCATGAGATCGCCTGTGCAAAACGTGCCCGCCGCAGAGCAGAGCGCCGCTGGCGCAAATCCAAACTCACTGTACACAGGCAACTTTTCCAAGCCTCTAAAAACAAAAGTATCCACCCTCATTGCATCAGCAAAAACAAGCTATTTCCAAACCAAAATCCTGAATGCCTCTTCTTCAAAAGAACTCTTTACAACCATGAATCATCTCCTTGGCACACGAAAAGATTTACCTCTCCCAACAAAACACACAAATGAAGAACTCCCATCTGTATTCTCCAAGTATTTCACCACCAAAATACAAACTCTTCGTGACAGGCTCGACAGGACACCCTGTCAACCATGCCCACCTGACCCTTCCTTCTCTGGCACACCTCTTACTACTTTTACCCCAGTCTCACAAGAAGAAATTCTCAACACAATCAGATCCATGTCGTTCAAAACCTGAGAACTGGATCCTCTTCCGGGTTTCTCTCTACGCCGACTGTCTCCCTACTCTCCTCCCATTCATCACTGACATCATCAACACTTCTCTTCAAACTGGAACTGTCCCACATTCTTTCAAGTCTGCTATTGTTCACCCTCTCCTCAAGAAACACAATTTAGATCCAAATGAACTGAAAAATTACCGGCCTATCTCTAATCTCTCTTTCTTGTCAAAACTCCTTGAAAAAGTCGTCCTCAACCAGCTGAACTCTCACCTGTCTGCCAACAATCTCCTCAATCCTTTCCAGTCAGCCTACCGCCAGTGCCATAGCACTGAAACTGCCCTACTACACATTCTCAACAATCTCCTCCTTGCAACTGATACTGGCAAAGTCTCTCTCCTCACACTCCTTGATCTGTCTGCAGCCTTTGATACCATTGATCATGGTATTCTCCTTTCTAGACTTCATCATACTTTTGGCATCTCTATCATTGCTCTGTCTCGGTTCACTTCATACCTATCAAACAGAAAACAAACCGTTCTCATCAATGGCACTTACTCTCAACCTGCATACCTGACCTGTGGTGTTCCACAAGGATCTGTCCTTGGCCCTGTTCTTTTCACTCTTTATACCTCCCCCCTGTCCACCATCATCAACTCCCATTCTATAAAACACCACTTCTATGCTGATGACACCCAACTTCAAGACAGTGACTCACCTGATAATATACAGCGCCTGTTGACTCGCACCACTGAGTGTTACTCGGACATTAAGAACTGGATGACACACAATAGACTTCAGCTTAATGACGACAAAACAGAAGCTATCCTCATTGGCACCCGTCAGAAACTTTCTCAGCTGCCTCCTCTTTCTCTCCCATTATGTAACACATCAGTCCCAATTTCTGATTCAGCTAAAAACCTTGGTGTCTGCATTGACTCTACCCTCTCCATGAACAACTTTGTTTCTCAAACTGCCAGATCCTGCTACTATCATCTCCATCGTATAAGGCTGATCAGGAAGTATCTCTCTGTCGAAACAACTGCAAAACTCGTTCTCTCCTTCATAATGTCTCGCATTGGCTATTGCAATTCACTCCTGTCTGGTCTTCCTGCCTCCACCATTCACATCCTACAGCGCATTCAAAACAATGCTGCACGCCTTGTACTCAAAAAGAAAAAAGCTGACCACATATCTCCTCTCCTGGCACAACTTCACTGGCTCCCTGTATCAAAGCGCATACAGTACAAACTAGACACCATGTGCTACAAAAGCCTCAATAACGCAGCCCCCGATTACCTGTCAAGCCTACTTGAGATCTATGTTCCCTCACGTACCCTCCGCTCTGCCTCTGATCCTCTGACTTTTCGCTTTCCACGCACTAAGCTCAATACCTATGGTCCACGAGCCTTCTCTGTTTCTGGTCCACTCTCCTGGAACAAACTTCCTCTCTCAGTCCGTCAGCAACCTACTTTTGTCTCCTTCAAGTCCGCTTTCAAAACTCACCTTTTCTCCTCCGCATAAAATCCTAACCTCCCCCCTCTGCAGCCTTTCTCCGCTCGGAGGGAATCACATGGTTATAATATATAATTGTATATGCTATGCTCTCTATAATTTTCCATTGCTTTTATTCTTGCTTTTATTGCTTTTATTCTTTCTCCCCGTTTATAGCCATGCGTGTGTGTGGGTGTGTATGTGTGTGTGTGTGTGTGTGTGTGTGTGTGTGTGTGTGTGCGTGCGTGTGTGTGCGTGCGTGCGTGCGTGCGTGCTTGCGTGTGTGTCTGCTTCAGCGCTTAGATTTGATTTTATCAAGATTTTGCGCTATATAAATATTGTAATTATAGTAACCAGAAGGCGGTGGTGATTTTCTGCGAGGGTTTACTCCATAACTCTTAGTCTCTCCCTTGACAACAACAAGGCAGTGGTGCTGTTTTCCTATAGCTGGGCGTCTGGTCCATGGGCACCAGGGCATGTCCACATGCCGGAGGGCCAGCATGTCGGATGCCACGCCTGAGGGCCAGACCTTCTCTGAGTCCCTTGAGGATTCGTCCTGAGTCCGTAAAGTGGTCAGTTAGCATGTGTCGCCACATGGAGGTGCAATGCAGAGCTTTCTGATGGCGAGGCTATTTACTGACACATAGAGAGACACGTGCATTCTGCTCTCCTTTTCAAAGAGCTGTAAGCAGCAGTAATAGCTAGTGGTGGTGCAAGCTGAAAGCGAGAGGGACAAGGACAAAATTACTAGCCAATACACTAGACATGTCACATCAGCCATCACGACACATACAGCAAAACTAGCCAGAGTGAAAACCTATAATAAAAATACTTTTATCACATTTACACAAACACACCTGGAACCTTTCGAAACGCATACACACTGGAACACATATACATCTCATTTTGATCATTCAACACTCTTTTATCTGAACAAGTGACTGTCTGATTAGCACCGTTTCACTCTGTCTACAGCTGTGTATATCCTGATGAATCCCCAGCAATCTGGTTCCATATATTCTTTTGTTTCCTTAACTAGCATGACCCAACAAACATAAACGAATACATTGCCCCTAAATTATTACAACCTTAGTTGACCAAGAGTATAAAGAACGTTATATCTAACGGAGACACATGAAATGATAAATGCATATATATATATATATATATATATATATATATATATATATATATATATATATATATACAGAGAGAGAGAGAGAGAGAGAATGTAAAACAGCAGGAAACAAAGTGGATAGTATGCTAACAAACCCAAAAAGTGCACTTCAGGACGTCAACAATCTGGAAAGAGCAGTACTGTCCACAGAAATGGATGTTCCGTGGCTGTGGGAGGATCGAACACCACATCTGCTTCAGGTGGACGACCATCACACTGCCTCCATCACAGCCAGCAGCATCCTCTGCCTGTCCCTCACACCATCTCTTCATCACTACAGGGCTTTGTCATATTGCTGATTGCATGCCTTGTTCTTTTGGTTTGCTAGTATGCCTAACCAGCACAAAGAAATTTTTCAAAGACTGAAAGAGCGTGCAATCTTCTCAACACTCTCATACCTAAGGACGCTCGTAATTCGTAGGTACAATTATTACCATGCGTGTAGCTTTGTTGTTTGGAGCATCTGTCTCTTAGCCTTTGGTTCAAGAACCTTCTTGAACACACAGAGGCACTTATCTAACCCTGAGACACTGTATAGGTTGGAAATCATAGCTGACTGCATTCTACATAGAATGACTTGACAGGTTTACGAGGTCCATTTTCCTGGGTTTGACTGGAATCGTTTAATGCAGATTAATTTCAAAATTGGTGTCTCCTTTCCACCTGGACCTCCACCGAGTTTTCAATGATGGAAAGGGAGAGGAGATGGCTAGACAAAATTCTATTTTTGAATAAACAAAAAGGCAGTTCGGGATTCGAATCTGAGCGTTCTTAGCTTGTTACTTTCTAGGGCAGACGCTTTATCCATTACATCCCAGGCCCACCCCTGACAAGGTTGTACTCTATACTTTCCTGTACAGTTTATTCCAGTGACAACCAAGCCTGAGAATACCAAGTACCTGAAGTATTGAACTGGAAATCAGATGAACACTATCAATGACACGCCTGTAAAGTGGATGAGGCTTGACTGTTTGCTTCTAGCCTTCCCATCGAACGCATAACACCTCAATTATGGATAGCAGGCAATTACAACTGAAAAATCCCACAACAACTTTTTTGTTTTGAGTGATGGGTGGTTGAACTAAGGGCCTATGAGTCAGTAGACCCTTGCACCAAGAACATTTACACGTTGACTGGTATCAGAGAAGAATATTTGTAATATAAACAGAAAAATTACAACTACTTGCCTTGAAAGACGCTACAATAGTTAAATTGCGACAGGTACAGAAGAGAGAGACATAGACAGAGACAGAGACAGAGAGAGATAAGTGTTGTGAACATAGGTTGTTCTAATCATCAACAACGGAGCTGCCTTTCTTCACAATATATAGCAATCACACAGATCAAGTCACAAGACCTTTCCACTATGCACTGTTTCCTGACAGCTTTATTACTCTTCCTCATACACTTGATACACGCTCAACTCAACAATGATTTATTGACTATGAGAATACTGAACCGTATCAGCACTTGTTTGTACGCAAACTTTAGTATTTTTAGTTCATTATTGTCTGTTTATGATGCAAAGGTTTATCATTTTGACAAACTGAATAAAAGAAAGGTACACGCATTCACACATACGTGCGCACACACATCGTCTAATATCTCTCATAGTGAAAAGATGTTAAATCAAAGAACGAACACACACACACACACACACACCACACACACACACACACACACACACACACACACACCACACACGCACACACACGCACGCACGCACGCACACACACACACACACATATGAACACAAACACACATAAACACACACACACACATAAACACACACACACACATGAACATACACACACACACACACACGTGCACACACACATGCAAACAGACACACGCGCGCGCGGGGGGCGCGCGCACACACACACACACACACACACACACACACACACACACACATACACACACACACACACACACACGTACATGCATACGCACGTAGATACATAGATCAGTTCCTGCATCCCATCCAAACATGGTCAAACTCATTCATCATTATCATTACCATCACCACCACCACCACCACCACCACCACAATAAACGACTTAATCAAGAGTGAACTAACAGTTCTCTTTTTTTCTACTGTCTACAAACTGTGTCTCACTGAAATCTCTCTGCTCACATGGTGAGCGACATATAACAATCTATGTCTCGATTCGTCGTTCTTGCATTCAGTCGGAGAAAACGTTTGATGGAAGGTTGTAATGGTAGCAGTAACTGCTAGAAGGGCAGACGCTTTATCTAAAGTAGTCATCTACTAATGCCCAAGCCACTTCAAAATGTGTAAGAAATGGAATTTACAGGATATTTTCAGTTCATCAGGTTTTGGATATTATTAGGCAGCTTTATTTTCTGCAGTTTACAGATGGGTAGAGGATACTATCATCCATCATCCTCTGCTTTGTACAAAAGTTCAAAATATGTACGTTGGTTGTTGTGTCTTCAGCTCATTTTTAGTAAATGAATTATCCTGTCTAAAATGCTTACCTTTTTTGTGATGTTCGCATATTTGAGTGGAAAAAGAAGATGTCGTGTTTAATGGTGGTTTCAGTGTTAATCATTATTTCCCAGTTTAGTTTCGTTTATGGAGATAAAGTGTATTGTAGAAGAAGACAATGGAGATCGGGCTCCTCCTCAATGCGAACAAAACAGAGTTTATCTGTCTGAATCAAGACGCATCAGAAGGTATGAGAAGTCTCAAAGGAGATACGATCAAACAAGTTTAAGACTTATAATATCTGGGCAGCTACATTGACTCCGCAAAACAAGACGTCAACATCAGACTCGGAAATACCTGGGGCGCTCTAAATCAACTGGACAAAATCTGGAAAGCCAATCTACCAGACAACCTGAAAAGGAACTTCTTCCGAGCAGCAGTAAAGTCCGTTCTTACTTATGGCTCAATCTCTTGGACGCTAACAACGACATTGGAGAAGAAGATTGATGGAGCATACACACGAATGCTGCGTGCAGCCCTGAACAAATCCTGGAGAGGACATCCAACTAACAAAAAGTTATATGGTAAGATCCCACCAATCAGTAAACCAATACGTCAACAAAGACTGCGCTTCACGGGACACTGCTGGCGTAGCAAAGAAGAACTGGTGGGGGATGTTCTACTATGGAGACCCAGCCACGGCAAACAAAGACCAGGACGTCCAAATCAGACCTTCATCGACCAACTGATGGATGATACGGGCTGTCAGTATGATGAACTACCTACTGCAATGTCTGACAGAGAAGGATGGAAGAAACGTGTCATGGATAGCCGAGCAACCTCGACATGATGATGATGATGATGTAGAAGAAGAGTCGAAAAACAGTTCATTTAGATTAATATGGTGTTTTGTCTTCATTATGATGCTACAACGGTATCATCACTATCTTTCTCGTCATATAATAATCCCACTCCTTTCAATAAATTTCGTTTCATCGTATGGCCTAGCTTTTGCTGCCACGAACAAAACATTTGAAAAGAGAACTGCTGTCAGCAAAAGATGTGTTATGTAAGCTAAAACATAACTAGGTCTCAGCGTAAAAATGCATTTTTACATCATCATCATCATCAGGTGCCCTGCCGCATGGCGTTGGCGATCATGGACTTCCATCTGTCTCTGTCTCTCATTGCCCCTAGCATCTCCCCACCCTCCTCGTCCCCAGCCACTCTGCAAGTCCGTCCAGCATTTTCTCCCTGGGTCTACCTGGTGCTCTCTTTCCCTCCAGCTTTCCCGTTGTGACCAGGTGCTCCAATCCCCCTTCCTCATAAAATGGCCTATAAATGTTGCCTCTTTTCCTAATCTTCCTTATGAGTAATCTACTTGTGTCTACCTCCATCAAGACTGTCTCGTTTGCTGTCCATGGAACTCTCACCATTCTTCTTAGAAACCACATCTCGGCTGCCTCAATCTTGTTCTGGCTTTGCTTGTTGACCGTCCATGCTTTACATCTGTACAACAATATTGGTTCTATAACATTCAAGAACTCTCTTCCTGATGTTAATTTATAGGCATTTGTTGGTAAGGATGCTTTTCATCTTCTTGAATGCTGTTTTGGCTTGGCCGATTCTGCCGGCTATTTCTGATGTGCATCTGCCGTCTGATGAAAAGATCGTTCCCAGGTATTTGAATTTATCAACCTGTGTCAAGGTTGTGCCATTTGCTGTTACTTTGCATAAGGGGATTTCATGTTTTTTACTGATCACCTTGACTTCAGTCTTCGTACTCGTTAGCTCCAGACCCTTACCTTTGCTTTCTATTTCTAGTATATTCACCAGGTTTTGTAGGTCCCTTTCATTTTCTGCAATTAGCACGGTGTCATCTACGTATCGAATGTTGTTTATCATTTTCCCTCCAACCTTTAACCCAGAGTCTTCTTCTAGGTTTCTCATTTTTATATACAAACAAAAAACTAACATAGTAAAGCTGAAAAATAGGGCAATGGTGGCTACATGTCTTCTAAACTTCATGATTAGACAATTTTTCTTGTCGTGTCATTTTGAGATCTTGTTCAGGCGTCTTTGTTGGAACCATTCCTGCTGTTGCTGTTGGTAGCTAGTCCAAGTCACACACCATTACATCAGGGTACCCAGGATTACTGCTTTTTACTCTCAAAATGTTAGGAGTGTAGGGGTTTTAAATAAGCAAGACGCGTTGGCCAGATAAGTAAGACTCTTTGAGTCACGCTGTCCCTCAATGGATTCTACTAAGTTCGTATTTCTTGTTTTGATTGTGTAGAAGTGGTTTTCGTGTACAATGTAAACACTAACAGGCCTGTTAGATCAGTTGGTTAGATCGCCATATTGATAATGCAAGAGTCACGGGTTTTTCTATTGGGCAGATCACAGATTTCTTGTTGGCTAATTATGTTTAATTTTTAAAAAGGGTCATGGATTCAAGACTGGCCTGTTTACTGCCTTTGGGTGTGGAGTCAGATTTTTGCTTATTATATTTTCATCAGCGTTCCGTTTTCTGTAGGTACGTGAACGTTCGTTGTTTTGCCCACACTGTGCAGATGGAATGTTGCTGCTTGGTGGGTGTGTATGCTGGGTGTTGTCATGGTATTTGTTGGTACTAAACAGCAGGAATACTGAAGTCATGGTGATCAGTAAAAAACATGAAATCCCATGATTTGTTGGTCTACTTGCGTTCACACAGTAAGAGAGATTATACACTAGCAGGTGTGCACACACGTTGACCTGGGAGATGATTCTTTAAAACAAATCCCACCCTTTCACTGAGCAGGCAAGAGGTACTCGGTCAGAACAGAACCACAAACCTTACAATTGTAAGTCTTACTGTTTTGATGATTGACCCATTACTGCCAGTCTTAATGCTTCAGTCATTATTTTGTTGCCTGCTTAGTGTTTCCTATATAGGTACTGGTGTACCTCCCTCCCTGTTTGAATGTCTTGCCTGCATAAGGAATTTTCCACATGCTGAAGGTCTCTGCCTGATACTATCCATTTGAATTGAGGGAGCATATAGGGAAATGTTTAAATGTGATGATTTCCTTTTAAACAAACTGTAAACTTGACAAACTCGAAACCTGTGGTGCATTTTTATTTTTTCACACACATACGTACTCGCATGAACGCATACACGCACGCAAGCGCAGGGACACACACGCACACACACACACACACATACACACATACACACACGCACACACACACACACACGCACACACACACACACACACACATACACACACGCACACACACACACAGACACACACACACACACACACACACACACACACACACACACACACAACACACATCCACATACTCACACACTCGAATAAAAACTAAACACTCCTGCAAGCATAACGCATGCACACACTCATTTTGATGGAAACAAAATATGTGCTTTAAATCCTAAAAGAACCTTAACAAATCATACTCCACGTTCTTGCCACTTTTGTTTAAATGCAGCAGAGAGACAGCACGCTTTAACGTAATGTGTCTCTGAAGTCATGTTAATGATGACGTGTTCCCTGATGATGTGTTGGAGGCGCCATTCACAGTGGATCAGTCTGGCAGGTGAGGTGAGGTTTCTGACCACATATGTGGGTGAAGACCACGTGCTGATGGACACATCACGTCACACAGATAAGCTGCAACTCACTGCTAGTGATGTATTTTTTCTGTCTTTATTTCTTTCATCTTTCTTTTATGACTTATCTTTTTTCTAGTCTTCCTATCTTTCTCTCTTTGTATTTCTCCGTCTTTCTTTCAGTTTTTCTTTCTTGTCTGTGTGTGTGTAGACATATATGTGTGTGGGCCCTTTAAGTGAACAGCAGCAACATACATTGATAGCAATTCACACTCTTTCTGTGAATCAGACCAAGTCCCAGCCAGCGCATGCGGTCAGCAGATTCCCACTACTTCTCTCTGTCCAAACCTCAGTGATGTGTGCTAGATGTTGAATGTTACTATACTAACGAGTGTGTGGCCTAAGGTTCAGATGTTCTCATGGTATAACTTAAAATCCTCTCTTCGCTCACTGGCTTCGTCGCATACGCAGCCATCTCTTTCCTCTACTTGTGGCTGTTGAGCAGGCCCCAATCCTGGCTCATCAGATGATGCCATGGTATGCATTCATTCAGCCTGTGGAGGATGGTGCATTGTTATCCTTCATTACAGATTTTTTTTTTCTAAACACCCCGTCTTTGTGATGGACTTTATACTCATTGCATGAATTACAATATGTATGTCCTGTGATGTAGGGTGAGATTGAACTCAAGACATCAAATCCTTAGTCCATAGCTCAAAAGAACCAACCAAGCCATGTTAAAAACACAAGGGTGGAATTTAATACATCTACATCATTAGCATGGTCACTCCTCAATGATGTACACCTGTGACCTAAACTCAGGTAAGATCCACCCACAAATAGCTGGAGAAAATCATGCTAACGCAATTTAGGAACACACACAGACATCTCCCTTTGATGGATATGAAACAGTCTCCTTTATTAACAGTGCTTGAAAATAAGAAACAGGGGTGGGGGAGTGGGACATGACCTGCAGAAAACCGACGTTTTGGAAAAAAGACAATAACGACAGTAATCACGTTTCCTCTGTACGCTATTTGTCGTTTGCAGCCCATAAAATTACAAAGGTAAAAACGGCCCAGTATGTGACTTGACCATCGCTCACATGCCAAACTGACACAGTACTGTTTGTTTGAGTTTGGATTATCTGTGCTTTTCGGTTGAAATTTCTTTAAACCCGAATAGTGAAAATGGAACAAGATAACACGACAATAGTGCAGAGTGTGTAGTGCAGATGAGATAGAGGCGAAGAAGTGTGTGTGTGTGTTAATATGCAGTAAACTGGCTGACACAAAACGCTTGAAAGGTACGTTTAAAACTTGTTACATCTGTTAACATATGTTTGCATAAAATGCTTTTAGACACATTCAAAAGCTTATTGTAGTGAATTGTAGACATTTTGTTAAATTTAGTATGGTCGATTTCCCTTTTCCTTTTTTTAATTTTTTTAAATTACTTTTCAGGATTATTGCACCTAGTAAGACTAACTTTGTGCTCACCTTCTTTTCTTTTTCTTGGTTCTATTTTCTACACCACCTTAACGGCCACAGAAGCTGGCACATTTTTTTACAATGCGATACTGTTGATGAGGAGGAGGATGATAACCATCATGCTATAGAATCCCAGCTAGGTTTGAGACTGTGTGACAATCTATACTTTATGCTTTCTATCATAACATACGCTATCATCAACCAGGCATGATGCCATATATCATTATCATGTGCCCTGCCGCATGGCGTTGGCGATCATGGCCCTCCATGTGTATCTATCCCTTGTTGCCGCAAGCACATCTTGCACTCTCTCTGTCCTCAGCTACCCTACAAGTCCGTCCAATATGTTCTCCCTGGGTCTACCTGGTACTCTCTTCCCTCCAGCTTTCCTGCTGTGACCAAGTGCTCTAATTTCCCTTTCCTCACAAAATGGCCTATAAATGTCCAAGTGTGTTTGTGTGTGTCTGTGTGTGTGTGTGTGTATGTGTGTCTGTGTGTGTGTGTGTGTGTGTGTGTGTGTGTGTGTGTGTGTGTGTGTGTGTGTGTGTGTGTGGTGTGTGTGTAGGCGGCCTTACACGTGTAGATATGGGTGTGTATATCTGTGAGTAGATTTGCATTAACATGTGTGTGTGCACATGCAAGTTATGGTAGGGTGGACTGCACAGTTTATTTTCATAATAAGAAACAACAGTATTAATACAGACTGACCATGTTTTGGATCTGTTCTGTTCGTATTGTAGAGAAGGTGACGTACATAAAAGATAATGTCATATGTTGCATTTAGCTCCAACCCTTTATTTCTGCTTTCTATTTCTAGACCCTGGATTAAAGATTGGAGGAAAAATGATAACATTCGATACGCAGATGACATCATGCTAATTGCAGAAAATTAAAGGGACCTACAAAACCTTGTGAATATACTAGAAATAGAAAGCAAAGGTAAGGGGTTGGAACTAAACAGCAGGAAGACTGAAGTCATGGTGATCAGTAAAAAAAAAAGCATGAAATCCCCTTATACAAATTGAGAGCAAATGGCACAACCTTGAGACAGGTTGTTAAGTTTAAATACCTGGGAACGATCTTTTCACCAGATGGCAGATACACATCAGAAATAGCCAGCAGAATTGGCTGAGCCAAAACAGCACTCAAGAAAACGAAAAGCATTCTTACAAAACAAATGCCTATCAATTAACATCAGGAAGAGAGTTCTTGAGTGTTATATAGAACTAATACTGTTATACGGTTGTGAGGCGTGGACAGTCAACAAGCAAAGCCAGAACAAGATTGAGGCAGCCGAGATGTGGTTTCTAAGAAGAATGGTGAGAGTTCCATGGACAGTAAAGAAAACAAAGGAGACAGTCTTGATGGAGGCAGACACAAGAAGATCACTCATAAGGAAGATGGGGAAAAACAGGCAACATTTATAGGCCATTTTATGAGGATGGGGAATTGGAGCATCTGGTCACAACAGGAAAGCTGGAAGGAAAGAGAGCACCAGGTAGATCCAGGGAGAAAATATTGGACGGATTCGCAGGGTGTATGGGGACAGAAAGGATGGAAGATGTGCTTGCAGCGACAAGGGATATATACACATGGAGGGCCATGACCACCAACACCATGCGGCAGGGCACATGATGATGATAACAAGCAGTGCTACTCAGTGGTGTAGTCTGAAAGCAAGGTGTGACAGGCACACAGTCACTAGCCAACACACTAGACTATTTTCCGTGTTGTTATCATTTTAGTGGAGTACATCGAAATGTGGAACAAATAATGTTGATGAGAATTTTACCAGACTTATCTATAACTCTCTCTCTCTCTTTTTCTCTTTCTCTCTCTGTCTCTCTTTCTTTATTTCTTCTCTCTCTTCTCTCTCTCTCCCTCTCTCTCTCTCTCTCCCTCCAACCCCCTCCATATGTGTGCCCTGTCTATCTATCTGTTGTGTGAGAGATAGAGAGAGTGAGAGAGAGATAGAGACAGAAACAGAGATAGAGAGATAGATGTAGAGAAAGAACTGAAACATACAAACAGGAAAAAATGCAGGGAACATTAAGTAGGGCTGTGCTATGTGTTGTGTTGATACTGGTGTATGTGTGTGGGTGTGGGGGGTGTTGTTGTTGTTTTTGTTGTTGTTGTTGTTGTTGCTGCTGCTGTTTTTTTAGTCTGTCTTATGCTGTGTATCTCTTCTCCATGAATTGATCTTTGCTGGAAGATGGTTAAACCTCACATCAGGCACTACATTTTAACTCTTCTTTTCATCCAGTTACAAATGGCATTGCTGAAAGGATGGAGACTTTGACAGAGTGTAGAGTAGAAAGGTGGAATGCGTTATCACTATGAACGAACTAGCCATAACAGTGGATAAAGATGAAAGAAGGACTCCAGAGATCTTGACCTGTTGCGAGAGGCAAAAGAAAATATCATCAGCATGACACGTGTGTAAAGTGTTGCGTGTGACGGTGTCATTGTATTTCGTCTGTACGTTTGGAAATGTTTCCACTAAATTTCAGTCCTTTTATAAATTATGCTTATTTAATTATGTCTTTCCTTTCCTAGAGCGTTCATTCATGTTTAATTTAATGTTTACAGAGGGAAATACGCTTTCATTAATCACGTATTGTAGCTTATTTCTTTTAAATGAAGTTGATGTCAGTAATCTTGGCTTTTGAAATGTCTTTAAAAACTTGCTTTTTTCTAACCCTTTCAAAGGTTAAGGTGCTGTACAGCAACTTGTAGGCAAAGCGTTTCAGGTGCTCCACAGCAACTTGAACAGAAAACGCGTCAAGTGTTGTGCAGCACTATCACACGGTAGGGTTAGAAAACTTTATTGATTTTTCGTGAAAGAAGAGACGTAAGCAGAGGCTTTGTCCTTTACTTTGTGTTAACATTGGATTCTTGTGTTCAATGTGACAACAGATTGTTACAAGTTTTCCGAGCCGACCTAAGTTAAGACATAGCCAGTACATCAGGAAACGCTGGATCTATCAGAAAGCGATCATATGACTCTGCACAAGCGCTGAACATGAATTTTGACGATGGTTTGCCACTTGGAATGCCTGTTGTTGACAGTGAAAGTGGTGAAGAATGTTCATGGCCAGTTGACAACGACTTTGACAACGTCTTTTTGTTGTTGTTGTTTTCAGCCAGAGTCTGAAACTAGTCAAGTTAACATTTTCTCATCTGATTTCAAAACCCAATAAACCAATACACAAACATTGATGACTTTCTCCTTTCACATTTCCCGTTTCACTTTTTTTTTAAATGAGCCATAAATAAAGATGATTGAATGAGTGGTTGTCAGGTTCTAGCCGTTTACAAACACAGCATGGTTAGTTTGTGTTGTTGGTCTAACGCTGTGCCCCTGGCAATGAAAGAGTTAACATGGCTACCTGTTTTATACATGTCACAGTTTTATATTTAAAGATCAGTTCAGTGTGAAATAGTTCTTGACTTTGAGTGTATATGGCTGAATCAGTGATTGCTAAATATTTGTAAAGCACGCTTTTCTGATTTTACAGTTATGTAACTTTGTAAGGTTTGATAAACTTACAGACTCAGACAGTCTGATATATACATATATGTTTTGTTTTTGTTTTTGTTTTTTAAACTAAAGAACGTTTCATGCGTTTCCAGATAAGTTTGGCTGGTTAATTCAAAAACGTGTGATGAGAATGACGTTAGATCACTAGCTGGTGTGCTGGGCTCCTTAGACACATTAATAGTTGAAACTGTGACCAACATATATTTTGAAATCAACTGTTTTGATGTAAAAATGTTTCTTTATGTTGCTGGAAGAAGCCAACAGTTTTAGTGCTGGCTATGGTGAAAATATAGATGGCTATCGTACTATGATAACCCCATGTTGAAGACTTCCAAGCAAAGTTGATAAAGGAAGATTAATGAAGATTCAAAAGGCCTGCAGATTATTTCGTGGATGCAGACGAAATATATATTTTTTGACTCATTCTCTTCTGTGTTATATTACCTTCTTGACAGAATATTATGCCAAAAGACAAGGAGAAACCATCCAAGAATTAAGCAGTCTGCTTCTTCACCTTCCTGCAAAATGAGAAAAATAAGTCCAGGTATATATCTTCAGCCACAAGAGAGAGAAAACAGAGTCATCTAAAATACAGATGTTTAAAAACTAACAATGGAAAACAGAAACACAAAGCAAACCTAACAAAAGTTTTTATGAGACAAAATTAATTGTCAGATCAATAACAACTGAAATGAAATTAAAACGTTATAGGGAGACACTGCGGACAGTTTTTCAATGTAAACAATGTTACCCCCATGAATTTCTATACGATTCCTTACATTGATTGTTTATCGATAAGGAAAGTCGTGATTTCAACAGTTGTAAAACTTTCTCTTCTTGTCTTTGTTGTCGATGCTGTGTTGCAACACCATATGTACAGGAAGGGGTTGAGTACAGAACTGAGTGGTAAGATCAACACAACAACAGCCACGTGGATCTTGTCTGGTATATCATCATTAATTATCAGATGTCACCAGTATTATTATAGCCAGGGAGAACTAGTACACAGCATCTGATGCCAATTTGACCAAATGTGTAGAAGAATACATGGACCTCTTGTTGGGATCCAGTAGAATTCGGTATTTTGGTGTTCGTCTATAGGTAATGCTTTGACCAGCAACGACCACAGAAAATATGATGAAGTTAAAAATCACAATGACTGTGAACCATCGGATATGCTGGTGACAATTGTAACAGTCAAATAAAGCCAGTCAGTATAGACCAGACTGATCACCAACACCCCAGTGGGACAGTCCAGGGACAAATGGTATTACTGACAACATTATTCCCAGACTCCATGTAACTCCACAAAATGCATATGTTGAATACTGCTCCAACTTGTGTCTAGTGAACACACAACAAAAGATGACAAAACTCGTTCTCTCCTTCATAATGTCTCGCATTGACTATTGCAATTCACTCCTGTCTGGTCTTCCTGCCTCCACCATTCACATCCTACAGCGCATTCAAAACAATGCTGCACGCCTTGTACTCAAAAAGAAAAAAGCTGACCACATATCTCCTCTCCTGGCACAACTTCACTGGCTCCCTGTATCAAAGCGCATACAGTACAAACTAGACACCATGTGCTACAAAAGCCTCAATAACGCAGCCCCCGATTACCTGTCAAGCCTACTTGAGATCTATGTTCCCTCACGTACCCTCCGCTCTGCCTCCGATCTTCTGACTTTTCGCTTTCCACGCACTAAGCTCAATACCTATAGTCCACGAGCCTTCTCTGTTTCTGGTCCACTTTCCTGGAACAAACTTCCTCTCTCAGTCCGTCAGCAACCTACTTTTGTCTCCTTCAAGTCCACTCTCAAAACTCACCTTTTCTCCTCTGCATAAAATCCTGACCTCACTCAATCCCCTCTGCAGCCTGTCTCCACTCGGAGGGGAATCGCATTGTAATATATAATTGTATATAATATGCTCTCTATAATTTTCCATTGCTTTTATTCTTTCTCCCCATTTATAGCCATGTGCGGTGTGTGTGTGTGTGTGTGTGTGTGTGTGTGTGTGTGTGTGGGGTGCGTGCGTGCGTGCGTGCGTGAGTGCGTGTGTGTGCGTGCGTGCGTGTGTGTCTGTTTTAGCGCTTAGATTTGATTTTATCAAGATTTTCGCTATTTAAATAAAATATTGTATTGTATTGTATTGTATTGTATTGTATTGTATTGTATTGTACAATGCGATCTGGTGTCATGAACCAGATGGTCAAAATTGACACTTGACTGGACGGAAAAGAAAGAATACTTGCCATTTTACATGTCACACTTTCAATCCATGCCTTTTCAAAAACATGTATTTTCCCCTGGACACTTCGTGTGCGATTGTGATTATACTGATGTTGATTCCCATACACATTTTAGCCACCTGGAATAAAAGAAGAAACGTGGTGAAATTTCCTCTAAATATCTTCTGTGTAACAAAAAGCGCTGTAACAGATACAACATTTCCCAAAACAGCGCAGACACTATTCAACACAAAGAACAGTCTGTGCAGTTCAGCTGGTAATAAATCAGTGCAAGAAGAAAACGTAGGTTCTGGTGATGAACATGTTATTTTTCTTGCCTGCTCTGGAAATAAAATCGTGCAACAAAACCGAAATTTTGATGTAAAGATAGTTTTCAAACAACTTGACCCTGACCACAAATTGAAATGGTAATCGTTCACAAGATTGCCTCTCAAATCCAGTTCAGTCAGTTGAGGGGTAGCTTTAAATCCTGTGGATGTAATGGTTGTGATGGCAGAAAAAGATAAATTCAAACAGCGTAATTTAAGTAAATACATACCTTGTTTACGATCAAATATGTCTAAGTTGTGTTCTTGACAAATCTAGATTTCTCAACGTGTAATGCACATTAAACTCTATACATATCAAAGATGACAGAGGGTTGTTTGTCAGAATTCACTTTCTGACACGCATATATAGCAACCTTGAAAACCTTCATGACATACATGTATACCGTTAGGAATAGATAAATCAAAAGCAGTACACATCTTCAGTAACATAGTTTATATAGTATACTATCTTGTGATCTTCTGTCAACATTTTCTGGGTGACTGATATGCTAAAAATATCTGAAAAAAATCTATTTCCTGAACAGTAATAAGAAAGGTTATTAGTTCTACTGTTCATGAGCTAACATACGATCTGTAAAATAGTCATTTGAAAATGCCATCCCCATTTTCTCAGTAAAAATAGCCATTGATATGGGGAACCCCCAAGAGGAATAAAGGAACATTAATACGTTAATAATACCAACTAGATTTTTGGTGATAACAAACACCCCAAAATTACCAGACTTAATATTAACTTCTTTAACGTGTGGTATAGATATATTTTTGATAAGACACAGCAATCCATATAATTTCCTCCTTTGTGTTGTAAACTTTATGTGTTTATACAAACAGTTGTGTGTTCAAAAAAAGTCTTGAAACTACACAATTAATGTTCCAATGTAAAAAAAATGATAGTAACTTTAAATTATTGCTTAGAAAACAAAATAATTATAATCGTCACGTACAGTTACATCAGCGTTTTCTTTTCATATTCAAAATCTTGGTAACATAAGATAAAGCACATCATGGACTATTCTTGACATAAGCATCAAAATTATTGTCTATTCCAACAAAAACATGCACGCATTTAGTGTCACTGTCAGTGGGCAAATGCACTGTTTCGTATAAACATCGTTTACTGTCATCAATCTCTGCCTCTCTCACGTATTAAGAATGGGATAGGTTGAATTCCTGTCTCAGTTGTGCCAATTTGCCTTCGCCGTCTAGAAACCACTGTTTACTATCTATGAACATATGATCGAAAGGCATCACGGCTCACTTACTGTCTTGCATAGCCTTCTTCACATGAAGTGATAACTTTCGTCTTATGTCTTTCACACAGCTATAGACATCTTTCCCAATGAATACATTTGATCCTCAAAGTTTACGTTTGGCTTTAATGATGTCCACATTCCGCTTGTAAAACACACACCAGGCAATCATAGGGCCATCTGGCTTTCTGTTCTTCTTCTTCTTGGCGTACGCTGCTACACAGTCCGGGCGATGAATGCAGCCGTCTTTTCCAGCTCCTGTCTGCAGCATGGAGTTTGGTTGTCAGCGGAGTGTCTTTCGGCCATACGTCCTGTCTTGCCACCCGGTGAAGGGGACATCTTTGGAGTATACGCTCCGTGGTTTGGTCTTCTTGACCGCAGGGACATGTTGGGAGGGCGCCAGCTTCAGTTTGCGGTACATGTGGCTGTTCAGCCAATTGTGACCAGTGCGCAACCTTACCAGGTCGAGATGATGGATATGACTTCCACATTGTCAGTCGGCTCTAGCTTGTCCATCAGTAGATCATTAAACACACCCTCACAGTCTGAATTCGTCTCCTTGCAAGACTTTGCCAGTCCAATGGTTTTGCGAAGGCTGAAGGTGGAGTGTATATGGAATTGTCCAATCGTGAGGGATTCCTCTTGATCAAGCTGTGAACTCCTTGTCGTGTCTGGGAAGACTATAAAAGATAAGGTTGTTGTACTTTGATCGACACTCCAAGTCATCGAACTTCTCTTTGCAGTACCTCAGTTTGTTATACATTTCTCCGTTCATCTTCCTTAAGTCAGCATTTTCCTTCTCTAACTTGGTCACCCTTCTTTCAGCCCCTTCAGTTCTGTTCGCAAAGCTGCGTTAGTCTCCCAGATTCCATGTAGTTCCTTCATGACCTCTTCAGTTTGGGTGTTCAGAGTACCCATGAGGTCAGTCAGAGTTGGTTCTGTGACTGGGGTAGGCGACATAGAACTCTGGGGTTGGTTCAGCTCTTCAATACGTATCCTTGCTCAAAGGCTAAGTGAATACAGGGATACTCTCGATGTTCTCACAGCAAAAGAGCAAACTCCTACAAATTAAGTACGTGAGGATGACTCCAAAGCTTACACTGTTCACTCGATGAGCGAGTGTCAACATTGTGGCACGTAAAGATACCTTCCTGTTGGCTCTTGTGAACATACAGGTGCGTAAGACTGGTCCTGATCTTCCACACTCTGACCAGATATCAATTGCTGCAGACAACAATGCAACTTATACAATTATCTGCCAAATTTGAAGACACAGCACTGCCTTGGTCTGTCTAAACTAATGGTCAACTACAGGAGGTTCCACCACGCGCCCTCAAATGAAAACGGCAGTTGACTTCTTCCGAAGAGAGAGAGAGAGAGAGAGAGAGAGAGAGAGAGAGAGAGAGAGAGAGAGAGGACAAACAGAGAGAGAGAGATAGAGACAGAGAGAGACAGAGACAGAGAGAGACAGAGACACAGAGAGACAGAGACACAGAGAGAGTGTGAGTGAGAGAGAGAAAGAGAGAGAGATGAAACTATATTTTCCAACAGCATATATATTAAAACGTACACCATATAACATACTTTCTATCACTAATCTCACTGTCGTAAAGCAGCAGAAAATAGAACACTGCAAAAGAACCAAACAAAAGCAAAGGGAACAGAAAGTAATTAAGTGGGACGCATTATCATGAAAACATAAAAAGGTACAACCATATTTTATTGACAGTGTGTGTCTGAGTGTGTATGTTTCAGCGTCTCTGACAGAGAGGGAGAAACAGACAGACTATCAGAGAGAGAGATACAAAAAGAGAGTGGGAGAGAGAGGGACAGAAAGAGATAAGGGGGAGAGAGAGAGAGAGAGGAGGAGAGAAGAGAGAGAGAGAGAGAATGTAGTCTGGATGAAATTATCCAGCACACATTCCATTAGCTGGCAATCAAGTCAGTGTGGGACTCCAGCCATTTCATCAGTTTAACTTCCTTCGTTTTTCTGCATTTCTCCATGACCGTGTTGAAGGTGTACATGAATGGATTAAGAGCAGAGTTTAAGGGCAGTACAAATATTACTAAAGCTACATTCATTTCACCAGGGATGGGTACATCAACGGATGCCAACAGACCACATAGTCCAATGGGAAACCAGCACATGAAGTCTGTGACAGCCACACTGATCAACCGCCGAGCTATGGTTACATCCTTCGACACTTTTGTGGAGCTGGTTCTCAAAGCATTCTTCTGTACTGACCAGTAGATGAACACCTGGCCAGCAGAGATGAACAAAAACAGAATGAAGTTAAGGATGATCAGTATACCAAAAGAATATACTTGTCCCTTAAACCTTCGTCTCGTTACTGGCAGTGGAATACATATACCTGTCTGACTGTAAAACTCCCAGTGTGATGTCATTGGAAGTAAAGGTAACATGGCGAGAAACCAGCCAACCAACCAAATCAGCAAACAAGTCATTGCTGCTGATGTTCTCTTAAATCGAATAGTGCTGAATGGAAAACGAAGAACAATAAAACGGTCTAGTGTGATGAGCCAGATGATCAGAGCTGATACTTCACTGGACAGCAGAGACAGAAATCCTGCCACCTTACAGGCCACACTGTTCATCCATGCGTCATTATAATGGAGATATTTACCACGAAAAATTTCATCAGCCACACCAATAATTCCAATGTAGACACCCATCAAAAAATCAGCCACAGTGAGGTTAGTGACAAACACACTGAAGCCACCAGCAGAGGCCCTCTTCTGTGCACAAAAACGTACGATGAAGCAGAAAAAATTACCAGTCACTGACAGAAAACCAATCAGCCACAAAAACACACGATACATTTCAGATTGTAGTAAATCTTCACATGATGAAATTTCGTCCTTGGGGGAGTAGCAAAATGTGTCATCAAAGTTAGGTGGGAGTATTTCCTTACAACAAAGTTTATAGTTTTGTGTTGATATGATACGTAGATAGGACAGACCTTGAAATAGATCAGGTGGAAAGGTTTTCACTGGACTGCCCTCCATGTACAGCTGAGCTAAGTGTGGTAAGTACTGAAAACCCTCTTCAAGAACTGTATGAACCAAAGTAAAAGTTAAATTTATTCTCTGCAAATACACAAACTGTGACAAGGCCTTAGAATCAAACAATGTTAGTGTGGTGTGTGAAAGGTCTATGGTTGTTAAAACACTTTGCATGGTAATGGAGGACGATCTGTGTAAAGCACAGTGAGAGGATTTCTGGACAGGGACAGCGTCTTCAGATTCTGTAAATCAACAAAATGAGTCATGCTGACATTTTGTAGTTTATTGTCACTGAGATCAAGAAGCCTTAGATTCAATAATTTTATGCTAGGCATGTAAGTCACAGAACACTGGGCAAGAATCAGATGAATGAGATAGGTATTGTGACTTAGATCTGATGGATTCAAACCTGAACCTGTGGCATCCAAAGAGCGCAGCTCAGGAAAATTTTCTGGAAGGAAAGGCTGAGGACACAGAAATGAGTGGCCTTGACACAGGCATTCTACAGGACAGATCATGTTGCAGAGCATTTCATCATCATGTAATGGGCAGTGAGGCCAGCCATCACACAGGTGGTTACTATGGACACATATTCTGGATGACCTGCACCTGAAAAATCCTGGACACACAATAATCTCACATTCCTCTTCGTCCTCATGATAGATACAATCATACATTCCATTACACCGTGTGTAGACAGGCAGGCAGTCATTGTATTCACCAGAACAACGATAGTGTGTGTCTGGACAAGACTGACTGTGGTTCATTTTGGTTGAAATAAATATGTGGATGCCGTCAAAGTTGATGAGGGCTGGTGATGGGCATTTGATGTTCGTTGTTGTCTGAAGTCCCTTATTGGGGCAGTCCTCTTCATCAGAATGATCCAGACAGTGAGACTGTAGGTCACACACGTAATCGTAACTCACGCATTGACCATTAGTGCAGGTAAACATGTAGACACAAGGAGGATGCTGACAGAAGGACTCATCGCTTTCATCTGGACAGTCAGGTCTGACGTCACAGACCAAAGTGAAGGGCAGTATTACGTCATTTTCACATAGAAATACAGGAACGGAAGGGATGTGCCGTTCTGTGGCATGATAAATGCTAGGTGTAGTCAATGACGAGTAATTATAAAACGCACAAAGGAGAGTGTAGCCCTGACCACACACAATGTACTCATGGGAACCACACAAAAGAAATGTATGTGTCCTATGACCACCAGAACAGGTGGTCAGAAACAGATTTCTTGTATTGTCCATGGACTGGGTTCTTGTGAAGGATACTATTTTAGAGTGATGATCCTTTTGTAGAGTGTAGTGCTTCTTGAATTCACAGATTGCCCCAACATCTAGTAAATTCTCTTCCTTGCACTTGTGCGAGTGTATCACTGAGTTGGATTGTGTTAGACACACTCCCTCTGAGAACCAATGCTTAACATTGTCAACAGGACGAAATACAACAGTCTTGTCAAGTCCCACAACAGTGTATCTGTACATGTTGGACACAGACCTGTCACCAAAATGCAGACCGACCAAAATGTTTTCAAAAGCTATCCAGCTGAAATTTCTCATGACAACGTACCAGTTGTGGACACACTTTGGCATTCCAAGTGTGGCTCCCAGAGAAGTACAATATTCCAAGGCTGTCATCTCAGATGCGCGTCCAGACCGGTTAAATATATACAGACGATAAGTCATCACGTACCTGTAGCAGTGGTCACATAATGAGATATCTCCCTGACACTCAGGACTGCTGAAAGGACAGTGTTCTGTTTCATCCTGTCCATCCACACAATCTGCTTCCAAGTTACAGTCCAGGTGGTGTTGAAAACTAGAATAGTTGTCCACAGAACAGTTAAACTTACTGTACAGACCACTAGACAGTCTTTGGGGTATTTTATCTTTACAATGAAAGGAAAATAAACCATGGAATTTTAAAGAAGGATTCCCTATATTTCCACCAGATAAGGAAACCTTCAATTCTGTCGTCTTGAACACATGTACAAAATACAAGAATAATGGAAATCTTTTGCTCTGGAACACAACCGTTCCTAGTCCATTGTAATTCTGAGCGTACAGTGTAATTTCTACCGTTCCAAACCTTTTCACGCTGATCATAATAACTTTGCCAGGTGGGATAGACACACTGCAGTGGACTGACTGTGGTGTGTCTGGCCTGGCTATGAGTGCTACGTAACCAGAGGTTGAGGAGGTCATGACCACTGTCATGTATGTGGACGAGTTATGTTTTAAGTCATCTAAAACAATTACGTATACATCGACGATTTATATTTGGATTTTAAGTTATGTAAAGAAATGACACATATATTTACGATTCATTCTTGTATTTTAAGTTATCTAAGCAATAACTCGTACACCAACGACTTATGCTTTGAACCGAAATCCATCATTTTTTCATTCCTTTTTAAGTATTTCGATTTTCGCAGATGAGTGAATGCACTTTCCTTAATCCAGACTGTGTGGGTGGTATGTTCTGGCATAGTTTGTCTTTGGTGGGAGTTTTCATGTGTCCATAAGCCATTTACACGATTACATTATCTAAACGTGCATATCTGATGTCTTGCTTGCATATACACATAAATGAGATTTATATGAGCATCAGCAGGTATATATACAGGTTGACATGGGAGATTGAACAATCCTTCACCTTTTACCAATCAGGCTGTAAGTACTCCAGCAGGACCAGCCCAGACCTTCCAATTGAAGGCCCAATGAATTACCCACTTGAATAATGCGCCAATCGAAATCATGTTCATGTACAACTTAAGGCTACACACCAATTTTTTTTCTTCCTACTTACAGTCGCTGTATGTCACTTTCGTCCAGGCAGCCATGATGTCAGTATTGTCGTTAATTTCAGTAGCAGTGCTGAGATGTCTCAGGTGAGAAAAGCAGTACAGTTGTCAACTAAGTAGTTTTAAAACGCATAATGAAAAGGATGGGCTCCAAACTGAACCTTGTGGGGCATTGTATGTATATTTATAGCAAACAAAGAGCTGACAACGTTACTAATTGCAACAAAATGAGCTTGACAATAAAGTGACATCATCTATTCACAAACAGTTTGATGTACAATAATTTGCAGACTTTTTTCAAATAAACAAACATCAGTGATTTTTGCTTCCATTGGACCAAAAGTGATAAGTTAAAGTCAGTCACGTTTTTGTTTCTCATGTTCATGGGTAGATCGTAATGTTTGTTTACTTTTTTGTTTTGATGATTTTTTTATTCCCGTTTTGTTGTTATTTTTGTTGTGTTGATGATATTGCTGTTGCTGTTTTTCTTCTTTTCTTTTCCTTCTTCTTCTACTTTTTCTTCTTCTTATTCTTCTTCTTGTCCTCCTCCTTCGTCAGGGTAGGTGCGTGAGCAGCCCTTTAACAAGAGCTTCTGACAACTTGAAATTCGTTTTCGCAATTATGACAGCCTACCATTGCCCTCATGCACGTCCATTTGGCCAGGTTCTCATATTCGGTTAATCAATTCTTCATGCCTCACCAAATCAAAAACCTTTGTCTAATCAAGAAACTATAAATATAAATCCTTATTCAACTAAACTTTGAAAGTTTTTAGGGTGCGTATGGAATTAACAGTTCCTTTCACTTCAACACATCCAGGTTGTTCTTCTGCTATTTCTCTTTTGATTGTGTTCCTTGTCCTCATGATTATTCTTATAAGAATCTTTGTTGCATGTCTCGTGAAGCTGATTGTACGATGGAGTTCGCATTCTATGGCCCCTGCTTTCTTTGGAAGTGCAATAAAAATTGATTTTGACATATCTTTAGTAATTTTTCCAGTGTAATAAATTTCATTTAGAAGGACTTATTTTTTTCAATACCAAATTCATCTAGAGCCTTAATCATTTCTGCAGTGATATTGCCTGGCCCTGGGGCTTTTCTCAGTTTTGTCTTTTTCTACGCTGCTCTAACTTCATCATTCAATATTGCTGGTCCTTCAACGTTCTTTCTTATGATGTGTTCTTCCTTTCTGTCATCACCAAAAAGGTCTCTGTCTACTCTCCCTCATCATCATCATCATCATCATGTGTTCCGCCGTGTGGCGTTGGCATCGTGGCCCTCCATACGAATCTATCCCCTGTTGCTGCAAGTACAGCTCCCACCATCTCTGTCCTCAGCCACCCTGCAAGTCCAATATTTTCTCCTTGGGTCTACCTTGTGTTCTCTTGCCTTCAAGCTTTCCTGTTGTGACCAGGTTGTGAATGTTCGTCTCGTGTCTGCCTCCTTCAAGACTGTCTCGTTTGTTTCCTTTGCTGTCCATGGAACTCGCAACATTCTTCTTAGAAACCACATTTCAGTTGCCTTAATTTTGTTCTGACTGTGCGTGTTGGCTGCCCACACTTCACAGCCTTTTTGGTTCTCTGTAACGCTCAAGAGCTCTACCTATTTAGCTAATACTTGGTCTTTTTCCATAATAATCATGCATATCATCTTTATATTTTAAGCAATCATTTGACATGCAAATGTTTCCCGTGGGCAATTTCTTCAATTTTTCTGCACATCAACTTATAACCTGTTTGTGCCAACCTTCTATTTCTTTGCACTTTGTTTCCAACAAAGCTTTCTTAACTTCAATTGCACCTATTCCTGATTTCCTTATGTATTTTTTGTATTCTTCTTATTTTTCTTTTGCCCTCCTCCGTTCTTCCATTAAGCCTGAAATTTCTTTTGTCATCTAGTTCTTTTTTGCTTTCCTTTCAACTCTAATGACTTCTTCACAAGCTTCATTGGTCGAGTTTTCAACTGTGTCCACTGTTCCTTATTGTCACCAACGTTCTCCAGCGCACTAGACTGGTTTTGAACATATCTGAAATTTTGCGCAAGTTGATTTTACTCTTTCTAAGAGACCAAGATTTAACTTGACGTTACTTTTGGTTCGTTTCTTTCTCTTTAGTTTCAGCCTTAATCTTCCTGATACATGATTGTGGTCACTGTTGCAGTCTGCATCTGGTAATGCTTTTGCTATCAGTAAAGAATTTCTAATTCTTTCATTTATCCGGATGTAATAATTTGATTTCTTGTCTCCTGTATTCATCCATATCCATTTTCTTCTGTTTGTTTGCACAAACCAAGTGCTTTCTGTTATGAATTTATTAACTTGCGACAAATCAACAAGTTTCTCTCCTCTTTCATTTTGCGTGCAAAGACCATGAGGTCTAACTATGCCATTAACTCTTTCCTGTCCCACGGTAACATTGAAAGCTTCCATTATTATTGTATTGTCCTGTGATTTACAAAGAGCTTTGGCTGTGTATAATTCTTCATAGAAGTTGTCAATTTCTTCCTCAGTACTTGTGGAAGTTGGTGCATATACTTGGATGATGTTCATATCAGATGGCTTACCATCCAATCTAACTAATTAAACTGGGTCTGATATAGCCCATTATTCTTTGATAGACTTTGACATGTCACCATCCATTATGATGCCTACTCTTCTTTCGTGTGTGTCTCCAACAGACTATATAATGTTATGCTTACCTGATGTTATCATGCGTGCCCCCTTCATCTCACCTCCCCTAGTCCCAAAATATTGATGTTAATCCTTTCTTTTTTGTAGTAATATTGTTAAATTCCAGGTAGCAATGTTTACATTTTTAATTTGATCACAGTGGCTTGATGATGATTAGGTGTCACCTGCACAGCATAGCATTCCCTACTGGATGAAGGTGCAACATAGGAGTCCCTAGTTAAGTCATTTATTTTTGTTTTCTTTTCATTGGACATGATACGTGGGAGGATATGATGGTGGTTTCCCATTGCTTCCACTGGTTTTTGTCTGGACTCTCCACTAGCCTTTGTCATTCCCAAGACTACCCACGAGGTAGTCGGGGTGATTTTCTCTCAGGGTTTACTCCCTTCCTTACCCTTGGTCTCCCCTGAAATAACCACAAAGCAGTGGTTTCTCCTGTTAGGGTTTACTTCCTTTGTTTTGGTCGCTCCTGAGACACCCACAAAGCAATGGTGCTTTTACTCATAACTGGGGGTCTGGTATGTGGGCACCAGGGCACCTCCACATGCCAGTGGATTTGCTTGCTGCACGTCTGTGGGCCAGACCTCCTCCAAGTCCCTCGAGTTTAGCCTAAGTCCATGAGGTTCTCAGCTTCTGTGTGTAACCATGATGAGGCATATCATAGAACTCACTGATTGAGAGGCTATGTATTGACGTAGAAAGACTTACGCACTTTGCTCTTCTTTTCACAGAGCTACAAGCAGCAGTGCTACTCAGTGGTGTAGGCTGAAAGCAAGAAGTGACAAGCACGCAGTCACTAGCCAACACGCTAGGCGTGCCACACCAGCCGTTATGACACACATATCTGACAAAGAAGTCTATTACTATCATTATTACCATGCACAGTAAACATCTCGCTGGTTATTTCCATTTCAGTAGAGTACACACGAATGTGAAACAAATGTTGATGGAAAATTTACTAGACCAATATAACTCTCTCTCTCTCTTTCTCTCTCTCTCTCCATCCATCCACTCCCCCCTCTGCATGTGTGATCTGTCTGTCTATCTGTCTATTTGTGAGAGAGACAAATGAGAGTGATAGAGACAGAGACAGAGAGACAGATATAGAGAAAAAGATTAAACAAACAAACAAACAGGAAAAAATACAGAGAATCTTAAGTAGGGTTGCGCTATGTGTTATGAGGAGGGGTTATTGTTGTTTTGTTTTGTTTTTTTGTTTTGTTTTGTTTTGTTTTGTTTTAGTCTGTCTTCTGCTGTGCTTCTCTTCTCCATGAATGGATCTGTACTGGAAGATGGTTAACACTCACTTCACGCACTACATTTTAAATCTTCCTTTCACCCAGTTACAAATGGCATTGCTGAAAGGATGGAGACATTGACAGAGTGTACACTGAAATGTGTTATCACTATAAACAAACTAGCCGTACCCATGGTTAAAGATGAAAGAAAGCCTCCAGAGATCTCAACCTGTGTCAAGAAGCAAATGAAAATAGCATCAGCATGACACTTGTGTAAAACGTTCCGTGTGAGGGTGTCATTGTATTTCATCTGTACGTTTGGAAAAGTTTCCACTAAATTTCAGTTCTTTTATATGCTTATTTGATTATTGTCTTTCTTTTTAGAGCGTTCATTCATGTTTAATTTAATGTTGACACAGGGAAATATGCTTTCATTGATCACATGTTGTAGCCTATTTCTTTTGAATGAAGTTGGTGTCAATGATCTTTGCTTTTGAAATGTCTTTAAAAACTTGCTTTTTCTAACCCTTTCAATACGTTGGTGCCATACGGCAACTTGTAGGCAAAGCGTTTCAGGTGCTGCACAGTGACTTGAACAAAAAACGCTTCAGGTGTTGTACAGCACTGTCGTACAATAGGGTTAGAAAACTTGATTGATCTTTTGTGACAGAAGAGACAAAAGCTCTTTCTGTTTGTCACGTGAGCAGAGGCTTTGTCCTTTACTTGGCGTTAACATCAGCTTCCTTTGTTCGATGTGACAACAGCTTATCACAAGTTTTCCGAGTCGACCTAAGACATAGCCAGTACATGTACGTCAGGAAATGATCAATCTATCAGAAAGAGATCATATAACGCCCTACAAGCGCTGAACATGAATTTTGACGATGGTTTGCCACTTGGGAATGCCTGTTGTTGACAGTGACAGTGGTGAAGAATTTTCACGGCCAGTTGACAACGACTTTGACATTGACAGTGACAACGTTTTTTATCCAGTGTCTGAAACTGTCAAGTTAGCACTTTCTTATCTGATTTCAAAACCCACTAAACCAGTTCATAAATGTTGGTGATTTCTCTGTATACAAGTTTCACTGTTCTTTAAAATGAGGCATGAATAAAGACGATTAAATGCGTGGTTGTCAGGTTATAGCTGTTTAAAGTATAAAGGTGCATCCCTGTCTGTCTTACCTGCTGCACAGCTGCATTTTGACAGTAATGCACTGCTGCTTGGCTGGTTTGTGCTGTAGGTCTAATGCTGTGCCCTTGGTGATGAAAAGGTTAACATGGCTACTTGTTTTATGTATGAATGAGCTTTAGTTTTAAATATCAGTGTCACTGTGAAATAGTTCTTGACTTTGAGTGTGCATGGCTGATTCAGCGATTGCTGAATATTGGAAAAGCACACTTTGCTGATTTTACAGTTATGTAACTTTGTAAGATTTGATAAACTTACAGACTGAGGCAGTCTCAGATATTTCTTTTATATAAAGAATGTTTCGTGCATTTCCAGATTAGTTTAGCTGGTAAATGCGAAAATTCGTGGTTGAGAATGACATTAGGTCGCTCATTGGTGTGCTGGAATCCTTAGACACATAACAGCTAAAACTGTGACCAACATGTATTTTGAAATCAATTGTTTTGATGTAAAAATGTTTCTTTGTATTGCTGGAAGAAGCCAACAGATTTATTGTTTCGCTATGGTGAAAACAGATGGCAAGTGTACCATGATAACCCCATGTTGAAGACTTCTAAGCAAATTAAATAAGGAAGATCAATGAAACCTCAATAATCCTACAGATTCCTTCATGGATGGAGATGAAATGCATTTTTTTCTTACCCATTCTCTACTGTAATATATCACCTTGTTGAAAGGACATTATGCCAAAAGACAAGGAGAAACTATCCACGAATTAAACAGTCTACTTCTTCACCTTGCTGCAAAATTAAGAAAATAAGTCCAGGTATATATCCCCAGCCACAAGAGAACAAACACAGTCATCTAAAATACAGATGTTTAAAAACTAACAATGGAAAACAAAGCAAGCATAACAAAACTGTTTACGAGACAAAATTAATTGTCAGGTCTGTTACAACAGAAACGAAATTAAAAAGTTATAGGGAGACACTGCAGACATTTTTTTTTCAATGTAAACAATGTTATCTCCATCAAATTTTTACATGATTTCTTACATGGATTGTTTTATCGAAAATGAAAATCGTGATTTCAACAGTTGTAAAACTTTCTCTTCTTGTCTTTGTTGCCGCAGCTGTGTTGCAGCACTCCACATGTACAGGAAGGGGCTGAGTGCAGAACTGAGTGGTAAGATGAACACAACAACAGCCACGTGGATCTTGTCTGGTGCATTATCATCATCAGCTATCACCAGCATTATTAGAGCCAGAGAGAACCAGCACACAGCATCTGTTAGCGCCAATTTGACCAACAGCTGTGTAGAAGAATACATGGACCTCTTGTTGGGATCCAGTATAATTTGGTATTTTGGTGTTTGTCTATAGATGATGATTTGACCAGCAACGACCACAGAATATAAGATAAAGTTGAAAATCACAATTACCTTAAACCATCGGATTTGCTGGTGACAATTGTAACAGTCAAATAAAGCCAGACGACACAGACCAGACTGATCATCAACACCCCAGTGGGACAATCCAGGGATAAAAGGTGTCACTGACAACATTATTCCTAGACCCCATGTAACTCCACAAAATGCAGCTGTTGAATACTGCTCCAACTTATGACTTGTGAACGGACAACAAATGATAATAACGTGATCTAGTGTCATGAACCAGACGATCAAAACTGATACCTCAGTGGACAGAAGAGAAAAAAAACTTGCCATTTTACATGTCAAACTTTTAATCCATGCCTTTTCAAAAAATAGGTATTTTCCCCTAGACACTTCGTGTGCGATTGTGATTATACTGATGTTGATTCCCATACACATTTTAGCCACCTGGAATAGAAGAAGAAACGTGGCGAAGTTTCTTCTAAATAATTTCTGTGTAACAAAGAGCGCTAAAGCAGATACAGCATTACCCAAAACAGCGCAGACACTATTCACACATAGAACAGTCTGTGCAGTTCAGCTGGTAATAAATCGGTACAAGAAGAAAATATAGGTTCTGGCGATGTACATGTTCTTTTATCCCGCCTGCTCTGGAAATAAAATCGTGCAACAGAAACGAAATGTTGATGTAAAGATAGTTTTCAAACAACTTGACCCTGACCACAAATTGAAATGGTAATTGTTCACAGGATTGCCTCTCAGATCCAGTTCAGTCAGGTCTGGGGTAGTTTTAAATCCTGTGGATGTAATGGTTGTGATGGCAGAAAAGGATAAATTCAAACAGTGTAATGTAGGTAAATGCATACCCAGTCTACTGATCAAATATGTCTAGTTGTGTTCTTGACAAGTCTAATTTTCTTAACATGTAATACACATTAAACTCCATACATATCAAAGATGACAGAGGGTTGTTGGTCAGAATTAGTATCCTTAAATTCCACATCTGCAAAAATGTATTCATGTTGACAGTTTTCAACTGGTTACTGGACAGATCAATAAACTGCAGATTTGTAGTCTGTTCATCCTGTATATCAACTAGCGAACAACGCGAAAGACTCAAATGACTAAGATAAGGGCTGATGCTGAAATTAGTCAGCGTCAGTCCTGAGCCTGAGGCATCCACGTAGCGCAGATGGGGAAAAAGGTAAGCAGGGAAAGGACTGCTACACAGGGCAGAGTGACCTTGACACAGACAGTCTTCAGGACATGTCATGTCACACAGCCACTCATCATCACGCTGTGGACACTGACCCCAGCCATCACACAGGTGATCCTCATGCACACACACCCTTGAAGCTCGGCATTGGTAGAAACCAGAAGACGTTGCTGTCTCACAATCTTGTTCATCCTCACCATACGTACAGTCAGAAAATCCATTACATCGTGTGTACACAGGGAGACAGTACAACCAGTCATCTGTACAACGATAATGAGTGTTAGGACAAGATTCATCAGATTTCATAACCTGCTGAGTAAAGTAGCCTGTGCCATCAAGACTGATGATGATAGCTGTTCTTTTATCTGCCTCTCTGTGATAGAAAGTATCTGATTTGTGCCTTATACAATCATCTTCATCAGTGCTGTCCAAACAATCTGAATGTCCATTGCAGTGCTGACTGAACTCAATACACTGGGTGTTAGAGCAGAGAAAGCCATTACAGAAAGGGTGTTCACAGAATGACTCATCACTGTTGTCTGGACAGTCATACCGGAAGTCACATATCAGAGTATAAGGCAGAGTTGTCATGGCATCATCACACTCAAACATAGCAATGGCATATAAAACATCTCTTCCATGAACACCTGTCGTATTCTTTATCCATCCCTTCATGTCCCAAGGTCACACAAGACTGTGGATACGCTATCTTTCCACATCGACTGCTGGCGTCACATGACAGAAAAGCGTGAGTAATGTGACCATATAGACATGTCCACAAGACTTGTGATGTCTGTGTGAAGATGGACAATAGTGGGGATGACTTAGGGAACTGGACACTCAGCACTGCAGTCCTGCTTCCTCCTGGAGGTTGGGTTTCACACACTATTCCATCTGATAAGTGACATGTCAAACAGTACGTTATCACCATGTCATAAAGCATGATTCCAAAGACAAACCGTGAAGGCTTGTATGGCTGCTCAGTGAAAAAATGATTCATGTTGTAATCATGGTGTTGTCTGACCAATGTTGGAACTTACTGTACACAACAGGTACAGAGGCCCATCCTGTTATACACCCAATGTACACTCTGACGAAGTAGGAGGTTTTAAAAAGCTGACGAAAATCGTTTTGTTCCTCTCTTGTTTTGATGGACACTACTTGGCCACCCCTCTTTAAGCATATATGTTCCTGCTCTCGCCAGCTTAATTTACCACTTACTGCAACGTACATTAAACATTTGTTGCGTGAAGCCACCAGACCTTGACAAGTAGGACTGCTGAAGGGACAGTGTTCTGTTTCATCTTGTGCATCTTCACACTCTATCTTCAGATTGCAGTCCAGATGACGCTCAAAGCTGGAGTAGTGATTTACAGAACAGTTGAACTGACCATTGGATAGCTTTGAAGGGTGGTCAGTCTCAGGATGAAACGAAAAGAACATTTTCTGAGTGTATTCACACGTGTCATATGAAGTAACAAGAATGTTAATGTATAGATGACACACAGGAAAGACTCTTGGTGACTTGTCTTTTTCACTGCACCAACGAACAACATTTTTGTTTTCTGTTTTTGGCTTCATGTAGATAGCTCCGTGCATAATTCACAAACTTGTGTTTTATACATAAACTGAAAACTTATCATAATGACCCACCCAAAGGGTGCTTTAAATTCTTCAGAGATGCGAGTATCAAAGGACTTTTCATTGTATACATCCCTAGCTGGCAATACGACATATCCAGAATGTTCCGATGTGTATCTTACAATAAAGCCATGCTCCTTAATTGTTTCTATGATAATGCTCATTGCTGGAGTGTTCAAGTGTGTCAGAAAGACGTGGTTGGTAAAGAGTTCAATGACTGTTTCTTCAAGTGAGTGTGTCCCGCATTGTATGCACAGCCAGCTTATGAGGAAAAAGTCAACTTTCAGACAAGTTTTCCACCAACTGGACTCGCACCAGAACGCCAGCCTGTGCAGAGTGACACGTACAAACATTGTGGTGTGGTACCTCGATGTGGACGTGACAGTATGCTGTATAACCCCCGCACATTCCATGCACCACACCCTGACCACTGGTGAAGTCAGGCAGATTGTCCTCTTTACAGTCTTGTACATTGACCTCTAGAACTGTGAAGTTTGTTTGGTTATACAGATAGTCTATGCCAGGACACATGTCACTCGTCGTCCGTAGACCGGAAGTAGTGTTGATGGTCGTTTTTAAGGTGGTGTTGATGATGTTAATGGCAGTGTTGAGAGTGGTGGTGTCAGTGTTGCTTGTGCTGATAGTGGTGTCATTGCTTGCGTCAGAGGTGTTGACGGTACAGTTGAAGGTGGTGTTGATGATGGTGTCAGTAGAGTTGATGTTGGTGTCAGTAGAGTTGTTAGTGTTGCTGATGTTGGTGGTGTTGACAATAGTTGGTCGAATGAGTAGATCAGCACCAGCCAGACCTATGTCTGCTAATGTCATTGTTAATAAGAACAAAGACAACCATACAGTCAGACAATACAAGCTGGAATATATGGAAACAGCTTTGATATCCGTCGATCTCTGTTCCATCCCGATCTCCCTGTCTAGATTCTTATTAAGCCATGACATGAATATGATGCGTGTTTATTCTTATCAACTATTCATTATTCAAAATTAGTCCAGAAAGCAACTACTGTGGGCTGCCAATTTTCACTCCTTCTAAAACTCACAAAAATCATTATAGAAACAAAAGTCAGTTTTACCAGTGTAATTTTGTTCCCATACTGAATATAAGTGCAGATCTAATCTTTCGACAAAACCTTAAAAAAACACAACTGGTGAGATGAGATGTTTCAGAATAGCAAGAAGTAAAACTACAAGAGGCATGATAAGAATGAAGAAATCTGAGAAAAGAAGGAATAACACGTGTCAACTGATACATCACACTTCAGTACATCAGTTTCACTTTCAGTTTCTCAAGCTGGCACCCCCACCCTTGGAATACCTTTCGTATGCACTGATGTCATGCAATGGATGAGTGTAGAGATACTGGAATATGCTAGAGGGCGACATTAACTGTATCTCTTGAATAATTGTCTTGCTATTATACATGTGGTTGTCTGTAATACATTGTCTTCAAGCGAGTAAATTAGTATGTTTTACTCTCTTAAATGTAACTCTGCACATAAGCGCTACGCAATAACAACCTGTTGTCCATCATAGCATATGGTTTCTACGTTCTTGTATCAATCTCTCTCTGAAACGACTATTCAATTCAGCAAAAGCAAATTCTCACAAGAAACCAAAGATCTGGTGAAGAAAAGAAGAAATCAAAAAAAATAAAAACAAGAACAGATAGAACAAAAAAGAAGCAGCAGAACTGAACAAGTTATTCTAAAAGAAACAAAGAGAAGACTAGGACTACACACGACAGAGATCATCAGCGACATCATAGATCAAGGAAGGGGCTTCAGAATGGCAGAGAGAAGAAACAGCCCTGGTAGATTTCATGATCACTGGAATCTAGGAAGCGAATGGAGAAGTAACAACTGACAGAGACAGAATTGTCAAACATCACAAGAGTTTTACAAACATCTTTACTCTTAAAACCTCATGCCCTAAGTTTCGCTCACGGCTGCCTCGCTCCCCTCTCAGCAGTAACACAGTCAGTCGCTGATGAGGCCGGGTCACGGCGACAGCGCTACGACACAAGTAAGTGTAAACAGTGGTGCATACAGTGATTCCATACGTGTAGGTGTTATGAAGTAATAATGACCTAGAAATACTACCAAGGGAGGTGGAACTTGTGGTCAAACAATCAAAGAAAGTAAAAGCACCCGTCCAGACAACATTACCATCAATCTCCTCAAGGAAGCTTGCGATGTCATCAAGGGCAAACTTGCTAAACGTTTCAACGAATACCTGAGACAAAGCAAAACACCGGAAGACTGGAATCAGGCAATAATAGTTTTCCTTCATAAGAAAGGTAATCCACAGGACCCATCCAACTACTGCCCCATTAGCCTCCTAAGTTGTGTCTACAAATTTTTCACCAAAATCATCACAAACCGAGTCTCAAACGCCATAGAGGAAAAACCAATCTAAAGAACAAGCTGGTTTCAGGAAAAACTTCTCAACAAATGACCACCTTCACACGACTGGCCAAGTAATTGAAAAATACAGTGAATACCGAAAACCCCTCGTCATAGGGCTAGTTGACTATCTCAAAGCTTTCGATTCTGTAGAGATGTGCAAAGTCATTGAAGCATTCAGTTAACAGGGCATTGATTACGTATGTATAAATGTCCTTAAGTACATCTACAAATTTGTCAAATCGTTCATCCAGCTTCACAAACTGTCTGAGTCATTCAACCTAGAGAAAGGAGTAAGACTGTGAGACACAAGCTCTCCTAAATTGCTTACAGGTTGCCTCGAAATGGTCTTGACTGGTCTAAAAAGGCATCAATATAGACGGAGAATATCTCAGTCACCTCAGGTTTCCTGACGACATTATCATTTTTGCGGAGAGTCTCAAGCAAATACATGTTATGCAGAATGAACTAAATGAATGCAGCAAAAAGTAGGACTCACAATAAACTTGAAGAAAACAAACATTATGGTCAACAACTACATCTATGATCTAGACGGAAAAATAAAGATAAAAAATAAAGAGCTAGAAATGGTTGACCACACGCATTTCACCAGAACCCCCCTCCAAAGAGGATGAAACCAAATGTAGGCTAACCCCTGGCTGGCAAGCGTTTGGAAGAGCAAGCTCTGTTTTCAAGAAGACAAAATTCCAACTGTCCTGAAACGAAAAGTCTACAACCAATGCATTCTGCTCTCAATCACCTATGGTGTAGAAACATGGAATCTAAAGAAAAAAAACTCGCTTTGAAACTAAGAACCGTGCAGTGAGCACATTGAAGAATCATGCTTGATATCACCTGGAAAGATTGCAAAATGGCTCAGTGAATCAGAAAGAGAACGAAAGTGCGAGACATCCTGGAAACAATCAACAAACTGAAATGGAACTGGGCAAGTCATCTCACCCGGAGGGAGAGTAGACAATCATTGGACTACAAAAATCACTTTCTGGATACCAAGGGGCAGCACTCGCAACAGAGGAAGACAGAAAACTAGATGGAGAGATGACCTAGATGGATTTGACAAGAACTAGAGAAGAAAACGCTGGAACGAAGTGAATGGAAGCAGTTGGTGAAGGCCTACGTCCAACAACTGACTTTTGATGGCTGAAAGAATAAATGTTCTTCTATAATATCACCACATTGATTTATCTTCTAACAATATCATGTTAGCAAAAAGAAAATATGTATGTTCGTTCTTTTGACGTATTCCCTTTTATTTCCATTATTGTGGTTCTTTGATAACAAAGATGCTATGATAGATTATCTAGATGCCTGTTCCTTTCTTCATAATCCAGTCTCATTTTATCGCTGATTTGATGTTGCTGAATCACAGCACGATTACAACAATTCTAATGTTTCTATCAACATTGTAGACTACAACATGATATGAAGAGATGCCCAGCCCCAGATCAAACTGGCATCGTTGTGTGTATCCACAGCAACATTGAAAATATCAGTCAACGACGCCTTGACCGAGGAAATACTTCAATCGAATGCATTTGGTTAGAACTTATATAAAAATTCAACTGAAATAGTAGAAGTGGTAGTAAGTAGTAGTAGTAGTAATAGTATGGTCCCATTTTCTGTGCCACCTTTATGGCGAAATAAATCAGGACAGATTTACAATGCGATGAGGTTGATGGTGATGACCATGATCAACACGATGCTATGGAGTTCCATCTACGATTGAGACTTTGTAACAGAACTATACTCTATGCTTACAACATGATATATCCTGGCATCAACCAGATACGAGAGATACAGATACCTACGGCTTAGAGTTTGGCAATATCCTCAATGACGCATCCATGAAGTGAATGAGACTAGGCTGTGTGGTTCCAGTCTCTACATAGCACGCTCAAATCTGGGTAGCAACCTGTTGGAACTGAAAAATTCCACTATACGTTTTTGAAGGGACTGATGGGGATTCGAAGTTACGACCTTCCAGTCGCTAGTCTGTTTCATTCCACTAACCACTACACCATGGCAACTGGTTGGTAATATCAATGATGATGATGATGATGATGATGATGATGATGATGATGATGATGATGATGATAATGATGATGATGATGATATAGCAATAGTAATAATGATATAACGTACCAAACCATGATATAAGAATCCGATCAAAGCATGCAGTCTCATCATTAACAAACCAATTACTCACAATAATCAAAACTCCAGGATACAAAGCACACACAGAAAAAGCAGAAGGGTCTAGGAGGGAATAGGACGAAAGGATGGGCACATAGAGAGGGAAATCATTGGTGGATCAAAAGGTATGTCTTTGAATTAGACCTGAAGGAAGACAGAGTATGTGACAGTCGAATAGATGGGGGACGATTGTTCCAGTCTTATGGACCAGGTTAAAAGAAAAAAGGGGTAGGGTGTTGTGACTGACTGCAGCATCTCTAGCGAGGAATTTATAGACAAGTAGTATCAAATGCAGAAATGGAGAGGTTTGGCAGTGGTGTACATTTGGGAGATGATCCCAAAGATGTTTAGGAGCAGTACGATTGATACACTCGTGGCATCATGTACTGATTTTGCATGAAATACAAACAAGCAGCCAGTGATGAAAGTGAAAGAAGAGACTTATATGATCACGCTTATTTTAACAAAGGGCAAGGAATTCTGAATACGCTGGAGGCATGCAACAGAAGAAGTCGGCAAGCCAGAGAACAGAGAATCACAATAGTAGGTGCGAGACAAGAGACGTCGTAGGTTTTGATGCTGCTGAAGTTGATAAAATACCATAGAACTGAAAGGTAGCAGCTGACAGAAAAAAGAGGGACAGGTTTGGATGATAAATTGCTTCACATGGAGTTGAGGATCAAGATGAAGAACTCGTCCCACAGGCCTCTTTCTATTTTCCCGAATTATGTGTTGCTATAAAAAAAAAAACATGAATGTTAACAGCACCTTAAAAGCACACTGACACAAATTCTAAGATCTTATTTAACAAATTTAACTCACTTTTCCTCGAGGACGAGGAAAATTACAGTCCAAACCATCAGATACTCACTAGTAAGGGTCTTTCCTTCTTAAGAGACACGGAGACCTTCCTTATGCATGGACAGCACTAAAAAATACCGGCCCTGCAAGAGCACTGACACATGGCATAAGTTCATTAACTTCTTCAGTCAATACCTCACAATGCAAAAACAAATTAAATGAGCGTTGGCTACCGAGAGACACACAGCACACTGTTACCCAACAAACCCACCCAAAATAGCATAATCTAGCTCATGAATAACCTCTTTGACTACAAATCTCTTCCAAAGAAACATTTATCAACCAATTCCCTATCAAATAAAAATAGGGAAAGTAAATACACGTCTTAGAATGGATTAGCAAACTACATGAAAACTTGAAGCAACAACCACTTCAACGATTTCTATAGATTCTCTCCATGGTTAACATATTTCGTCTTCCGATCTTTTATCTCTCTATGCTTCATCCATCTAATTTCTCAAGGCACAGTCACGTTGCCTACAACCAATTTCAACCATGAAATGCGCTTCTCTCGAATCCACGATGGTCTTTACCTTCAAATGGTAACTCTCTTCCCTAGTCTGGAAACCATTTGAATCAAACACATGTATTTATCTGCTAGTAATTCCATCTTAACATTTTGTGTATCTTTTTCAATATTGACATACTCCACTTTCATTTCCATCATCACGTTTACCTGAGAATGAATATTCTCTACACAACAAAGCATGAATGTTCTCAACTTTCTTCATAACTCAACCTCATTTCGCCTCATATTTAGCATGACTGAATCACGACATACTTACAGTTCGTTACATCACAATTACCATATAAAGAGAAAAGATGCTTAGTCGCCTGGTCAAATTGGCATTGCTGTTTCCTCGACAATATTGAAAACATCACTCATTGTCGCCAAGATCTAGAACATTTTAAGTCAAATGCATTTGTTATCTATACAGAAGTCCAGTTGCGACTATGAATTATGTGATTCCTTTATGACTAGATAGGACAATATCAATGTCAAAGACGCGCAAAGATAGGTTTCAGTACTAAGGTTTGGCTTTTCTTTTGGTGTTGTTATTGTCGGTCAAATCGTGACTACTGGGGTGGTTAATGATTCTAGATGTGCCACACGCGCAATGGGTAGTGTTTAATGAGGTGTGTGTGTGTGTGTGTGTGTGTGTGTGTGTGTGTGTGTGTGTGTGTGTGTGTTTGTGTGTGTGTGTGTGTGTGTGTGTGTGTGTGTGTGTGTGTGTGTGTGTGTGTGTGTGTGTGTGTGCATGTGTTTGTTTTGTGTTGTTATCGTATTGTGGTGCAAGTGTTCAAATGTATCATCAGGTGTTGTGTTTTCTGTCTAGTGTCATCATGAAGTTTGGTGCCTGATATTCACTTAACTGGGAATGCGTAGATGATTTTATTACTTGAGAAACCACTTTTGAATACAGCTTATCTGTATGCGTGGAAATGATTTTGTTAATAAAAGTGAGAAGGCAAAGGGTCTTTTGATGTGTAAGCACCAGTCTTGTTTGGAATGTGTTTATTGTATTGGTGTGGGAAAAGTACACGAGATTCATAAGTGCAGGGAACCATATAAATTGTTGTAATATTGATATTGGTTATAGCGACTACCTAGTTAGGTTTTCTCTTGGAAATATGGAGGCAGAACAGTGGGGTTATGCAGGCCGTATGTTGCAGTGTGCTTGAGAGGAGCCAGCGGTGGAATCAATCAAGGCGTCGTCTTCTTAGGCATTACGGTAGATGACGTCTTGACAAATGAACACACGCTCTCCACATTGTTCAAATATTTGCTGTGAGTGGAAAATGCGCATACAACGTATGAGAAGACAAGAGTTTTCCGTGGACTAGTGAGCTGACAGAGAACTACTGTGTCACCGCGTGTTACAAAACCTGGGAAAGCGATAAAGTGGAGATCATATGAAAAAGAAAAACCCAAAAGAAGAAACTGTAAATGATCAACTGAAATATACATTATGAATTGATACAGCAATGAGTTGTATCACCAGTTATACATTATAAACTTGTTAAACAACAAATAGTAAGAACATAACAGTGAATCATACACTCAAATACAAACCAATAACATAACAATGAATCTGGTCTATCATCTTTGTCCCGTTGGGTCTTGATATTCTATGTACCAAAAGTTAGAACTGTTGATATTTTATCGACTGTAGAATTGGATGACCAGGCAGACTGTGTGCTCGGTACATAGGAGATGGGTTTTGTTGACAAGTCCCTTTTATTCTGCCACATTCAGTTGGGGAAAGCAATGGTGTCCATAGACAGGGTTACTCTGTGGCTATGGGAGAATCAATCACCACATCTGGTTCAAGTAGACGACCATCACACTGCCTCTATGCATCGTCATATCTACAGCAGCATCCTCTGCTGGTCCCCGACGCCACTTCTTCATCACTGCAGGGTTTGTCATAGTTGCTGATTACTTGCCATGTTGTCCTGGCTTGATGGTATACCTAACCAGCACAAAGAAATGTTCAAAGATTGAAAGAGCGTGCAAACATCTTCACACTTTGTCGCCCTATGGACGCTTGTAGCTCCTCAGGTGCAGTGATTCCATTCGTGGAACAGACCAAATAAGTGCAGCTTTGTGATTTGGATCATGTGTCTCCCAGCCTTTGGTTCAAGAACCTTCCTTGGAAACACAGGGACATTTACCCAGGGCTGAGACACTTCATGGGCTGGAAATCACAACCGATTCTATTCTAGACAGAATTCTAGACAGGGCTGACGAGCTACATGTGCCTGTCTTTGGTCGTAATCCTTTTTGCAGATTTGTTTCAAAATTGGCGGCGCCTGTTTCCTTTGCAATATTGTAAAGCTGCATCTGGACCACCACTAGATGTTTGATAATGTGGGGGGAGTGGAACTGGTGAGAAAAACATCTATTTTGGTTTTAAGTAAGAGTAAATGATTCAAACATGGGTGCTTTTCACGTTCTAGTGCAGGTTTTTTTTATATATATTATACCACAGTCCTGCCCCTGAGAAAACTGCACTCTATAATAACATTTAGGATTTATTCCAGTGAGAACCAAGCCTGAAAATACCAAACACCTGCAGTGTTTATCTGGAAATCTGACAAACACCATCAAAGACACGCCTGTAAAGTGGATGAGACTCGACTGTTTGGTTCCAGTCTTCCCACCAAACTCAGCACCTCGTATCTGGGTAACAGCCAGTTACAACTGAAAAATCCCACAACATTTTTTTTCTTTTGAATGATGGGGATTTGAACTCAGTGCCTATCAGTCAGTAGGCCAATTCTTCAAGAACTTTTACACGTTGACTGGTATCAGAGAAGAATGTTTGTAACGTAAAGAGAAAGTCTACAATTACTTGCTGCACAGAAGAGAGACAGACAGACAGACAGACACAGAGAGACAGAGAGACAGGGGCAGAGAGAAAAAGACAGAAAAAAAGGAAGGAAAAAAGAAAGAAAGAGAGAGAGAAAATGAGAGAGAGAAAGAGAGACACAGACAGAGACAGAGAGAGAAAGACAGACAGACAGAAAGAAAGAAAGACAGGGAGAGAGAGACAGAGAGACAAAAGACAGAGAGACGTAGAGACAGTTATAGAAGCGTTGTGAACACAGCGGTTGTTCTAAGAGTCAACAGCAGAGCTGTCTCCCTTCACAATATATAACGATTACACAGATCAATTCACAAGACCGTTCAACTGTTGCTGACAAGTTTATGGCTCTTACACAAAAAAAATCAAGACAGTACTAATTTACTGACTCTGAAGTAACTGAGACGTTATCAGAGTTTCTCTGCTGGCAAGATTTATTACCTTTACTGTTAAATGTTTTTTTGTTGGGGTTTTTTGTGTGTGTTTTTTTAGTGTTTCTTTACGATCTCACACGTGCACAGGCTCTCGCGTATACACACACACACAAAACACACACACAAACACACACACACACAAACACACAAACACACACACACATCCACACATCCACACACACACACCTCACACATACACACATACATATACACATGCATACACACACTCACACACATATTTGCACGCACACAGACACTCACATAACATACACTCACAAACACACGCTCACACACACGCGTGTACTTACTTGTACGTATAGCAGACACACATACACACACACACACACTCACACACACACACACACACACACACACACACACACACACACACACACTCACACTCACACACACACACACACACACACATACATACATACATACACACACATGTACACGCACTCTCTCTCTATCTCTATCTCTATCTCACAAACACACACACGTACAAGCGCTCACACACACACACACACACACACACACACACGTACACACACGTACACGCACACGCATACACACATATGTACACGAACACACACACACTCTCTCTCTTTCTGTCTCTCTCACACACACACACACAGACATAATAATAATAATAATAATTACAATATTTATATCGCGCTAAATCTTGGTAAATCAAATCAAAGCGCGCTCACTCACCAATCACACGCAGGATCGCACTCAAAGATGAACATTTGTAAAACAATCAATTAAGTCAAAAATAGGCATAAATGTCCATACAATGCTGAAATTATGAACAATGGAAAAATAGCAGTAAAAAACGGCGAAAAAGGCCTCAGAAATTCATTGACGTGGAAAGAGGTGAGTTTTCAAACCTGACTTAAATGCGGAAAGAGTAGATGTGGTCCGGAGCGATAGGGGAAGATTGTTCCACGCAGCTGGTCCTGAGACAGAAAAAGAGCGCTGACCAACGGTTAAGAGTCTAACCTTGGGAATTTGTAGGGTAAGAGTATCAGAGGAAGAGCGCAAGGTGCGAGCTGATGTACGAATTTTGATCTTGTCACAGAGATAGGATGGAGCAGAATGATGAGTAGATTTATAGCATAAGGTGTCTATTTTGTATTTGATTCTATCAGCGACAGGAAGCCAATGCAGAGACCGAAGGAGGGGACTAACATGATCAATTTTTTTCTTTCTAAGGACGAGGCGGGCAGCTGTATTTTGTAAGCGTTGCAGGCAAAGGAGACGAGAAGCTGGTAGGCCAGATAAAAGAGCATTGCAGTAGTCCAGGCGTGACAGAACAAGGGAAGTTACTAGTTTAGATGCAGCATCGGTTGAAAGGAATCGGCGAATGCAGCCAATGCGTCGAATCTGAGGGTAGCATGATTGACTGGTCTGGGTGGTAAATTTCTGCATACAAAGAGATTTATCAAGAATCACACCAAGGTTTTTGACAGAGTTCGAAAGAGGGATGGTGTTGTCTCCGAGTTGAATGTTATTGATTGAAACAGCATCTAGTTTATTTTTGGTGCCTACAAGCATGGCTTCAGTTTTATCTCCGTTTAACTGTAATTTATTTTGGGTCATCCAATTTTGGATGTCAGTGTAACAGCTGGAGACTTCTGACAGAAGAGAACTAAGGTTTTCAGGGCTAGTGCTATTGTAGAGTTGGGTATCATCAGCATAAAAATGGTGTTTCATTTCATGCTGATTAATGATATTGGCAAGAGGAAAAGTATAGAGGGTAAACAGGACAGGCCCGAGTACAGAGCCCTGAGGAACTCCACAAGAAAGCTTAACTGGATCGGACTTAATCCCGTTAACAAGGACTGATTGAAAGCGATCAGACAGATAGGAGGAGAACCAAGACAGGGCAGTACCGTGAATGCCGAAAGTGTGCTCAAGGCGATAGAGTAGTACTGAGTGATCGATGGTATCAAAAGCGGCAGACAGATCAAGGAGTGTAAGCAGAGAGATTTTACCAGCATCAGAAGCAAGAAGAAGATCATCTACTATATGAACAAGAGCTGTTTCTGTGCTGTGATTTACCCGGTAGGCTGATTGATGAGGGTAGTTAAGATTGTTTAGAGATAAATGATCATTCAATTGTTGTAGTACTACTTTCTCAAGGAGCTTAGACAGAAATGGAAGATTTGAAACGGGTCTGTAATTTTTAAGGATGTTAGGATCGAGGTTGCTCTTCTTGAGGAGTGGTCGAACAAGAGCAGTTTTGTACTCAGATGGAAAAACTCCAGAGGTCAAGGATGAATTGATAATAGATGTGATTAACAGCAGAAGTTGGGGGTATATCTGTGAGAAAAGAGAGGCTGGAATTGGGTCAAGTTCACACGATTTGAAACACATTTGCTTGAGGATGGTTGAAACTTGTATTACAGACACTGGGCAGAAAGAATAGAGAGAGGTGCCCGTGAATGGAGGATCTGGGAGCGTAGACTGAAAAGGAGTTGAATCAAGTTTTGTTCGCAGATCAAGAATTTTGGAAGAGAAAAATTTGGAAAAAGCAGAGGGAAGAGCATCGAGAGGAATGTTTGACGGCAGAGGACTTGATTTGTCGGTTCCAAGTAAATCGGAAACGGTGGCAAAAAGAATTTTTGTGGATTTAGCTTCAAGAATCTTTGAGGAGAAATAATGGATCTTTGTTTCAGCGAGGAGATTGGTGAACCTATTCCGAAAAGACTGGAAAATTTGACGGTGGATTTCAAGTTTTGAAGATCGCCATTTACGCTCGGCCCTACGACCTGCACGTTTAAGGTCACGAAGTTCAGGTGTGTTCCAAGGGGCACAAGGGCGGTCTGGCAAAACACGGGTAGAAGGAGGGGCATGTTTATCAAGTAGCTGACGAAGAACAGATGTATATAAACTGGCAGGGTCAGTGGAATCATTGACGGAAGAAAGAAGGTTGACTGCTTCGGTGGTGAAGACATTTATGTCAATAGATTTAAAATTTCTACGAATTACGGAACGTTTATTTCTCTGATGTTTTGAAAGATTAAGAATGGCATGAACAGCAAAGTGATCGGAAGAGAGTTTGTTTGTAATTGTAGTTGAAGTTAGCAGCTTGTCAGAGTCACGGGCGATAACCCAATCGAGGATATGCCCTTTCTTGTGTGTCGGCTCGTTCACGGATTGGGAAAGTGAGTGGTTGGCCAGAGAGAGAGAAAGGCGCTTGATGTGAGGAGAATTTTTATTGTCAAAATGAAAATTAAAATCACCTAAAACGATTAGTTTGCCTTTTCTGAGAGAGTAAAAATCAAGCAGAGATTCAAATTCTGGGTGGAACATGCTGTCAGTCAAGTTGTTTGTACTACTATGGGGAGGGCGGTAGAGGCATGAGAAATTGACAGTCTGATCTGGGGTGTTGAGGACAACTTCTACAGATTCAAAAGAGAAATGTTGAAAGGGTAAGTCCTGACTGAAAGAAAGAGATGACTCTAAAACATCCCTATACAAAACAGCAATGCCTCCACCAAGAGAAAAACGAGGAAAAGATTTAATTTTGTAACCAGGAGGAGTTAGCTGTTTAATTTTTGGTTCATGGCCTCGTGCTTTTAACCACGTTTCTGTAAGAAAAACTAAATCAAAATCATGTTCAAAAAACATAGTCAGCAATGTAGTCAGCTTTGTTGTGCGGACACACAGACTGAGCATTAAACAGGCACACTGTGAAACTGTCAGTGGATTGAAATGAGGTCACCTTTTCGCTGGTGAGAGTGTCATTTAGGTAGGATGCGATGCCACGGAAAGAACGAACCCTGGGTGGATGGGGCCAGAAGTTTGTTTACGTCTTCGACGCTGGCGTTTCCGGGGCAAACACCGTCCAAGTCCCAACAAGCGAAGCCCAGCGGTGACATCAGCAGTCAGTCGGGCTGGCGAAGCGGCGAGAAGTTGGGTACGCGTGTACTGTTGGCGCCCAGCTGCACAAGTATCGCTCACAACCACACAAGACCGAGCGAGGTCACAGCAACCGGGTCTAACTGGGTCACGGCGCAAACCACGATCAGGGAGCGTCGGTGAAAAAAAATGGCTGCCTAGCGAATATGCCCTAGCAAAAACAAAAAACCAAAACACAAAAAGTTTCACTGATATGGAGGGGCAGAAACCCCCCCACTCTGTAGCACAATACATCACACAGTTGCACCTCAAAAATCAAGCACAGGCAGTCACAAAAACACTCCAAACCCAGTCAAAAACATCGGAGCTGAGTGTCACTCCAACCTGCTCGGCGAATGACCTTCACCCTCTTCACATACACACACGTACACGCACACACGCACACACACGCACTCTCACACACACACACACACACACACACATACACACATACACTCACACGTACGTGCACACACATACACATGCACACACACACACACATGTTGGAAAAGAAATAATAGTAAAGCAAATCAGCGTCATTGATTCCAGCATCCCTTCGAACCTCCCTGAAACTGAGCCACCACCACTACTAACACTACCATTACAATCAATACCATGGTGAGAAGGCAATAGTAATGCTCTCCTCTTTTGTATTGCCTTAACACTCTGTCTCACTGAAATCTCTCCGCTCATATGATGAGCGACATATCACAACATGTGCCTCGATTCGTCTTTCATGCTTTCAGTCTGAGAAAATGTTTGATGGAAGGTAGTAATGATAGCATTAACTGTTAGAAGTGCAGATATTTTTGTCTAAAGCGGTCATCTACTAATGCCCACGCAGATGCAACATTAATCAAAAATCGAATTTATAGTTATTTTTTATTTCATTTAATTTTGAATACTATTGGGCAGTCTTTTGTCTTGCAGTTAACATCATCCGTCCTGCTTTCCTCTTGTGTAATAGCATGATCTATATGGGTTGTTGTGTCATCAGTCTGTCTTAGTGAGTGAATTATTCTTTCTGAAATGCGTCTCATTTTTGTGATGTTTGTATGTTCAGGGGGGAAAGAAGATGGTGTGTAGAATAGCAATTTTTGGTGTGATTCATTATCACCCAGTTTGAGTTCTATGGAGATAAAGTGCAGCAAAGGAGTCACAAACACAGTTTGTTTACATTAACATTTTAGTTCTGTCTTTATTATGATATTACAATGGTACCATTGCAGTCTTCCTCGCCCATAACTAAACAATAAAACTGCTAACGTCTTCAAATAATATCAATCACGTTTTTACATCACAGATGCTATCAAAAGCTATACATTCTTTCAGTTAGCTAACTTTCTTTGCTCATTGTATCACAATCTCTTTGACGTGTTTCTCGTATCACGTGGGCTAGCGTTTGATGACAAGAACAAAAACATTTGATAGCAGAACTGATGTCAGCACGAGGTATGTCATAGAAAATAAAAATATAATCAGATCACAGTTTAATATGCATTTTAAAATGAATGCTATCAATGTATAAAAATAAGGAATATGGGCAATAGTTGATATTCGTTTATTTGCATTTAATAATGTGGGCTCACTAATTTTGTGTAATAGAACTGAATATATATCATTTGATTATATATCCTTTCTTGACACTATATCAACCAACTCAACCAGTCTTTCCTTTATCTGCTCTCAAAGGATATAATCACTGAGTGTTTTATTTACTAGTTTGATTCAATATTAACACAAGGCATTAGAAGAGGTCCTTTGCTATCAGCTAAAATACACGCACGCCTCTTTGGTTTTATGAAGATTAATTAACTCTTTGACGATGGGCTACTTCAATTGAAGTAATAGCTGAGTTCTCACTGAGGACGGGCTACTTCGATCATAGTAACAGATGGTCTAGGGTATATAACTCCCTCTACGTTTGTTATGCTAATGATTTAGTTGTTGGCAGTTGCTTCCCTTGTGGAGGGAACTTCCGTTGAACGCTTCAGCTACATTTTGCCGGTTTCTTTGTCTAAAATCGATGGAAAATGGCTCAAAGGCGACAGTTCTCTGTGACTTCACAGTGGCAGCCCTAGGCCAGCAGGAGAGCTCAGCTGTCGCAAGTGCAGTCACAATAGAGTTAAAGACATCCCAGAATATACACAGGCACATGCCTAAGGTAGGTGATAATGATAATGGATTCTCCTGTCAATCTAGCAGATGAGTAGGCATACTGGTCCTCATCACCTGGTGTGGATTTTCATGTAGAACACAAGACTGATCCTGGAAACATTTTGTGACTGAGCCCTACGTGCACTGCTGCCACCAGCTAACTCTGTTATAAGCAATGTTTGACTAACTGGTGGTGTTGATGTGGCAGGTTATGAGGTTGACATTCAGAGCATCTTTGTATCATTTCAGTGGACTCTTTTGATCATAGCATCTTGTTTCAGCTTGTTTCAAACAGAAGCATCTTCGGATGTAGTTGTCTTTCATACAGACAACTTGTTCTGTTCATTAAAGTTATCATCATCATCATCAGGTGCCCTGCCGCATGGTGCTGGCGATCATGGACTTCCATCTGTCTCTATCTCTCGTTGCCCCTAGCATCTCCCCCACCCTCCTCGTCCCCAGCCACTCTGCAAGTCCGTCCAGCATTTTCTCCCTGGGTCTACCTGGTGCTCTCTTACCCTCCAGCTTTCCCGCTGTGACCAGGTGCTCCAATCCCCTTTCCTCATAAAATGGCCTATAAATGTTGAAGTTAAGCATTTGTTAAGCAGAAACTCTGCATCTGGTTTACTACATTTCTTCTGAACTTGAAGATTGGGCAGTCATTCTTGCCATGTCATTTTGAGATCTTGTACAGACATGTTTGCTGGAACCATTTCAGCTGTTGAATGTGTCTTCAGCGAGTAGTCCAGGTACCCCAGTACAGTAAGGCACTCATTTGTCTTTCAGAGATGCTCTGTCCACAGACTAACCACAAAACTCGCCTTCTGAAAAATGGGACCACCTCTTTGGAAACCATTCAGAAAACAGCCCTAATTACCTTTGGGATGAAGACCTCCAAGAACAATGACTGGTTTGAAGCCAGGTCCAGTGTGATTACCCCCATTACTAAAGCAACGCATGTTGCCCTTGCTGAATGCAAGCGCTCACCAAGAGAAAAATACCTGTAAGCACTCAGAGTTGTCCTCTACTGATTTGCCAGAATGCCCTGTCAGCACATTTCACCACAACGAAGAGAAAAACAGGAGAGAGAGAGAGGGGGGGAGAGAAAGAAAGAGGGACAGGGAGAGTGAGAGAGAGAGAGACACACAGAGAGAGCGAAAGGCAGAGACAGGTAAATACAGAAAGAGACAGACATGTTCTCCATTCTTTATGGGTGGATCTTCACCAAATATTGGTTAGGGCTGTGGACTATTGAGGACTGGAAAAACATAGTTTTGGAAGATAAGGTTCCAAGATCAAGGTCACACAGACCATAAAAGGTTCCTCACATCAGCAAGAAAACTCTGTAAATAGCACTTTTTCCTGAAATTCTTGTAATATTAGATATCTGAAACAGTCTATTATTGTTCGTAATGAACATCAAAGTATATTTCAAGATCACTGTGACCTTTCGAAGTGCAAATCTGTATTTTTACATAAAAAGATACATTGTTAAATTGTCTTGAATATTGTGTGTGTGTGTGTGTGTGTGTGTGTGTGTGTGTGTGTGTGTGTGTGTGTGTGTGTGTGTGTGTGTGTGTGTGTGTGTGTGTGTAACGAGTGTGAGTCCGAATGTGAGTCTTTCTTAAGCTAAAGAATGGAGTCCACAGACCACAGATTCAATAAGTCATTTTATTTAAACAAGAACAAAAAAGAACAACAATGCATCTTAATATTGAAAAAAACAATATTATAATGTGTACGTCAGTGTCCTGACACTTTGTTAACTTTTTCACCGCTCACAACGTAACGCTAGGATTCTAGCGTCTTGCGTTAGAAAATTCCTACGTAAAGCCAGTTACGGTTTAAGAGAAACAACCTCTATTATAGTATCAAGTAACCAATTCTAAATACTGTGAGAGTGATTTCCCGAGTAAAACGTCTATTTGAAGAACTTTTCGGCGCAAGAACAACGTCACCTGAACTGCGTGCTTCACTGAAACAAAGGCAAAATGGAGAGCCCTGCGAATGCGCGATGTCTCTGTTCACTCAGGATTGTAGAATTTGTGTGTGTGTGTGTACTTTTCTGAGCTTCTGATCAGATGCTACAAGTCATGGAGAATTGGTGTGTCTCTTTTTTCTGTTTTGTTTACATCTGCTGAATGGATGAAATGCTTGTCTGAAATGTTCCTCAACCATGTTTCACTGCACAAATAACCTCAAATCATGTCTGAACAAACCTTATACTGTAGATATCCTAAAAGAGGATTAAATGACCTTTCTAACCATACCCAACATGTTGATGTTAGTCATTTGGGGTGCCTGTGAAAATTAATTCAAAGTGTCCTAAAAATGCACGTTTCCAGGGAAAGTAGTCAGTGGCAGCTGGCACGTCTGCAGGGAAGTAGGTCAAATAGCCAGCTGACGATGCCAAAGTGTTAATTGGCAGCCCCCATCTGCCGGCCCTGGTAAAGGGATATGACAGGTGTTTTGATAAGAGGCAGGGTGTTTTGATAAGAAATGCTTAATGATATCCAAAGTGTGGGAGTCAGTGACATTGAGAATCTGGTCAGTTACCGATTGTTGAGATTAATCTATACACTCGGTCAAGATGGAGGGAGAAGAATCACACAGTGAAGAGTTTTGTGAAAATGAGATTTACACAAAATTACCAGATGACTTTGATCTTACGAACTTAACAAGAAAGCAGATGGCACAGATTGCAAATGTGTTGACAGTTCCTACAAAGTGTTTAAAACCACAACGATGTGTGAGAAGTGCAGTGTGTATTCATGTTGCAAGAATCGCAAAGACTGTTTTAAAGCTTGCCACACGCATGTAACATGTGTGACATGTGACACATTCTTTTGTGACATTGCACACAGACATGTGTGTGCTACAATTTGTACATAGTGTAGTAAGGTGTAGGGACCTACAGTGATTGGGTGTTGTGACTGCTGAAATGTAATATTTATAAAAGGACAGTGGTACTTCATTTTAGAGTGTACAGTTTGACCCATGAACACAAAAAGTACTTACATGTTTCCGACATCAGGACAGTGACAATCTTTAAGGTGTAAGCATTCATTCTAAATTGGATTTAGCAGTGGAAACAGTGCTGTACGTTTGAAACGTTTATGTTGTACTGTTTGTTGTTTGTGTGATGGCATAGTTGACTATCAACTGACAGTATGAAATAGAATAAGTGTCATCAATATTGTCACCTGTGTGTCACCAAACGGGCAGCAGGACATCCAAACACCATCAGAGACTTTGCCATGCCACTTCTGCATCAAGTGATATAGGGTGTGGCATGCATAATCTACACTGCTTCAATCTTTGTAAATGACAAAACACCTTTCTCACATTTCTCAGCAATCATCATCATCATCATCAGGTGCCCTGCCGCATGGCGTTGGCGACCATGGACTTCCAACCATCTCTATCTCTTGTTGCCCCCAGCATCTCCCCCACCCTCTTCATCCTCAGCCACTTTGCAAGTCCCTCCAGCATTCTCTCCCTGGGTCTATCCGGTGTTCTCTTTCCCTCTAGCTTTCCCGTTGTGACCAGGTGCTCCAAATCCCCCTTCCTCATAAAATGGCCTATAAATGTTGCTTGTCTTTTCCTAATCTTCCTTATCAGTGATCGACTTGTGTCTGCCTCCATCAAGACTCGTTTGTTTTCTTTGCTGTCCATGGTACTCTCAACATTCTTCTGAGAAACCACATCTCGGCTGCCTCAATCCTGCTCTGGCTTTGCTTGCTGACTGTCCACGCCTCGCATCCGTACAACAGTATTGGTTCTATATAACATTCAAGGACTCTCTTTCTGATGTTAATTGATAGGCATTTGTTGGTAAGAATGCTTATCATCTTCTTGAATGCTGTTTTGGCTTGGCCGATTTTGCCAGCTATTTCCGATGTGCGTCTGCCATCTGATGAAATGACCGTTCCCAGGTATTTGAACTTATTAACCTGTGTCAAGGTTGTGCCATTTGCTGTTATTTTGCAGGAGGGGATTTCATGTTTTTACTGATCACAATGACTTCAGTCTTCCTGCTGTTTAGTTCCAACCCCTTACCTTTGCTTTCTGTTTCTAGTATATTCACAAGGTTTTGTAGGTCCCTTTCATTTTCTGCAATTAGCACGGTGTCATCTGCGTACCGAATGTTGTTTATCATTTTCCCTCCAACCTTTAATCCAGGGTCTTCTTCTAGGTTTCTCATGATGTTTTCGCTATATAGTGAAAACAGATCTGGTGACAAAACACAACCCTGTCTGACTCCTCTTTTGATGTTTTGAAAAGAGCTTATATTGTTTTCTATTCTCATTGCAGCTGCTTGTTCCCAGTATATATTCCTGATTATTCGTAGATCTTTTCCATCGACATTGAGTCTTTCCAGTTGGTTGATCAATTCTTCATGTCGTACCCGATCGAAAGCCTTGGTATAGTCAACAAAGCATAAATACAAATCCTTATTCATCTCAACTGACCTCTCTATGATAGTTCTTAGGATGTATATGGCATTAATAGTTCCTTTCTCAGCAATATCTTAAAGAAACTCATGAATGAAAGGACCTGCTTTTGCTAGAAAACATAGGAATGAAAGGAGAAAATAGTCATAGATAGGCAGGACTGAAAGAGTTAATTCACATGAATCATACACAAGATGCAAAAAGAACAGAACAGTAACATATTTTATATACTATACTATGCTGTGATCTTCTGTAAACAATTTCTGGGTGACTAATATGCTAAAACAATTTTAACCAAATCAATTACCTGAATAATAATGAGAAACGTTATTCGTTCTACTGTTCATGAGCTAACATACAATCTGTTAAATATGCTTTTGAAAGTGCTATCACATTTTTTTTCAGTCAAATGTCTATTGGTATGGAGAACCCTCAAGAGAAATAAAGGAACATGCATATGTAAATAATACCAACTAGATTTTTGTTGATAACAAACATCCCAAAATTACCAAACATAATATTAGCTTCTTTAATGTATGGTATAAAATTATTTTTGATGAGCAATCCATACCATTGCCTCTCTTGTGTTGTAAACTTTATTGTGTTTATACGAACAGCTGGGTGCTCAGAAAAAAGTCTTGAAACTACACAATTAAGCTCCAAAGTAAAAAAAACGATAATGACTCTGCCTCTCTCAAGCATTAAGAATGGGATCGGTTGAATTTCGTTCCCACTTGTGCCAATTTGTCTTCGCCGTCAAGAAAGCACTTTTTACCATCTATGAGCAGATGATCAAAAACCATTGCTGTTCATTTACTGTCTTGCATAGTCTTCTTCACATGAGGTGTTAACCTACGTCTTATGTCTCTCACACAGCTATAGAAATCTTCCCCAATGAATGCATTTGATCATCAAGGTTTCCGTTTGGCTATAATGATGTCCACATTCTGCTTGTAAAACACATATCAGGCAATCATTGGGGAATCTGGTTTTCTGTTGAGACAATGGATACGAATTCCACATTGCCAGTCAACTCTGGCATGTCCATCAGTAGATCATTAAGCACATCCTCATAGTCTGAATTCGTCTCCTTGCAAGACTTTGACAGTGCATAAGGTTTTGTGAAGACTCAATGTGGAGCGCATATGGAATTGTCCAAATGTTATGAATTCCTCTTGACCAAACGGTGAACTCCTTGTAATTCTCGGAAAAAATACAAAAGATTAGGTTGTTGCACTTTGATCGGCACTCCAAATCATCAATCTTCTCTTTGCAGTCCCTCAGTTTGTTCCACAGGTTTGTGTTGATCTTCCACAAGTCAGCATTCTCCTTTGGTAACTTGGTCACCCTTCTTCCAATCACTTTAGTTCTGTTTGCAAAGCTGCGTTAGTCTCCCATATTTCACGTAGTTCCTTCATGACCTCTTCAGTTTGGGTGTTCAGAGAACCCATGATGTCAGAGTTGGTTCTGTGACTGGTGGGACACAGAACTCTGGGGTTGGCCCAATTCTTCAATACTGACTCTGCATTCTACACCAAAACTTGCCAGTTGGGTCTGCCTCATTGTACCCTTGCTCGAAGGCTAGGTGGATCCAGGGATACTCTCAATGTTCTCACAGCAAAAGAGCAAATTGCTACAAACTGAGTACATGAGGATGACTCCAAAGCTTACACTGTTCACTCGATGAGCGCGTGTCAACATGTGTGCACGTAAAGATAGCTTCCTGTTGGCTCTTGTGAACATACAGGTGCGTAAAATTGGTCCTAATCTTCCACACTCTGACCAGATATCAATTGCTGCAGACAGCAATGCAACTTATACAATTATCTGCCAAATTTGAAAATACAGCACTGTCTTGGTCTGTCTAAATTAATGGTCAACTACAGGAGGTTCCACTGTGTGCTCTCACATGGAAACGGCAGTTGACTTCTTCCCAAGAGAGAGCCAGACAGGCAAAGAGACAGACAGAGACACACAGAGAGAGACAGACAGAGAGAGAGAGGGAGAGAGAGAGGGAGAGAGAGAGAGAGAGAGAGAGAGTTGAAATTTTTCAACAGTACAGATATTAAAACATACACCATGTTACATACTTTCCATTGATAATCTCACTGTCAGAAAAATAGAACAGAGCAGCAGAAAAAAGAACACTGCAAAAGAACTAAAACATAAGCAAAGGGAACAGAAAGTAATTAAGTGCGATGCGTTACCATGAAAACATAAAAAGGTAAAGCCTTATTCTATCGAAAGTGTGTGTCTGAGCGTGTATATGTTTCAGCGTCTCTGACAGAGAGGGAAAAACAGACAGTCAGAGACAGAGAGAGAGGCAAAGACAGAATGGCAGAGAGAGAGAGAGAAAGAAAGAGAGAAGGAGATAGAGAGGAGAGGGAGAGAGAGAGAGAGAGAGAGAGAGTGTGTGTGTGTGTGTGTGTGTGTGTGTGTATGTGTGTACGTGTGTGTGTGTGTGTGTGTGTGTGAGTATGTGTGTGTGTGTGTGTGTGTGTGTGTGTATGTGTAGTCAGGATGAAATAATCCGGCACACATTCCATTAACTGGCAATCAAATCAGTATGGGACTCCAGCCATTTAAGCAGTTTAGCTTCCTTTGCTTTTCTACGTTTCTCCATCACCGTGTTGAAGGTGTACACAAAGGGATTAAGAGCAGAGTTCAAGGGCAGTACGAAGATTGCTAAAGCTACATTCACCTCTCCAGGGACGGGTACACCAACGGATGCCAACAGACCACACAATCCAATGGGAAACCAGCACATGAAATCTGTGACAGCCACACTGATCAACCTCTGAGCTATTGTTATATCCTTGGACACTTTTGTTGAACTAGTTCTCAAAGCATTCTTCTGCACAGACCAGAAGATGAATGCCTGGCCTGAAGAGATGAACAAAAACAAAATGAAATTAAGAATGATCATTATACCAAAAGAATATACTTGTCCCTTAAACTTTCGTCTCGTTACTGGTAGTGGAATACATATACCTGTCTGACTGTAAAACTCCCAGTGTGATGTCATTGGAAGTAAAGGCAACATGGCGAGAAACCAGCCAACCAACCAAGTCAGTAAACAAATCATTGTTGCTGACGTTCTCTCAAATCTAAGAGTGCTGAATGGAAAACGAAGAACAATAAAACGGTCTAGTGTGATGAACCAGATAATCAGAGCTGATACTTCACTGGACAGTAGAGACAGAAATCCTGCCACCTTACAGGCCACACTGTTCATCCATATGTCATCATAATATAGATATTTACCACGGAAAATTTCATCCGCCAAGCCAATAATTCCAATGTAGACACCCATCAAAAAATCAGCCACAGTGAGGTTAGTGACAAACACACTGAAGCCACCAGCAGAGGCCGTTTTTTGTGCACAAAAACGTATGATGAAGCAGAAAAAATTACCAGTCACTGACAGAAAACCGACCAGCCACAAAAACACATGATACATTTGTGATTGTAGTAAATCTTCACATGATGAAATTTCGTCCTTAGGGGCGTAGCAAAACGTGTCATCAAAGTTAGGTGGGAGAATTTCTTTACAACAAAGTTTATAGTTTTGTGTTGATATAACACGTAGATAGGACAGACCTTGAAACAGATCAGGTGAAAAGGTTTTCACAGGACTACCCTCCATATACAGCTGAGCTAAACGTGGTGGCAACTGCAAACCCTCGGAACGGACAGTGTTAACTGAAGTAAAACTTAAATTTATTTTCTGTAAGTTTCCAAACTGGGACAAGGCTTCAGTTTTAAAAAGTGTTAGTGTGGTGTGTGAAAGATCTATGGTTGTTAAAACATTTTGCGTGGTAATGGAAGATGGATCTGTGTGGAGCACAGTGAGAGGATTTCTGGACAAGGACAGTGCTTTGAGATTCTGTAAATCAACAAAAAGAATCATGCTCACATTCTCTAGTTTGTTGTCACTGAGATCAAGAAGCCTTAAATTCAGTAATTTCATTTCAGGCATGAAAGTCACAGAACAGTGTGCAAGAATCAGATGAATAAGATAGGTATTGTGACCCAGTGCTGATGGATTCAAACCTGAAAATGTGGCATCCAAAGAACGCAGCTGAGGGAAGTGTCTGGGAAGGAAAGGGTCAGGACAGAGAAATGAATGGCCTTGACATAAGCATCCTACAGGACACGTCATGTCACAGAGCATTTCATCATCATGCAATGGGCAATGAGGCCAGCCATCACATAGGTGATTGCCATGGACACATATTCTGGAAGATCTGCACCTGAAAAATCCTGGACATACAATGTCCTCGCATTCTTCTTCGTCATTGTGATAGATACAGTCATACATTCCATTGCATCGTGTGTAGACAGGCAGGCAGTCATTGTATTCCCCAGAACAACGATAGTGAGTGTCAGGACAAGACTGACTGTGATTCATTTTGGTTGAAATGAATACATACATGCCGTCGAAGTCGACGAGGGCTGGTGATGGGTATTTGATGTTTGTTGTTTTATTAAGTCCTTGAATGGGGCAGTCCTTTTCATCAGAATGATCCAGACAGTGAGACTGTAGGTCACACACATAATCGTAACTCACACACTGACCATTAGTGCAGGTAAACATGTAGACACAAGGAGGATGCTTACAGAAGGACTCATCGCTCTCATCTGGACAGTCAGGTCTGACATCACAGACCAAAGTGAACGGTAGTGTTAGGTCATTTTCACAGAAAAATACAGGAACAGATGTGACGTGCTGTTCGGTAGCATGATAGATGGCAGGTGTAGTCAGTGACGGGTCATTATAAAACGCACAAGTAAAAGTGTAGCCCTGACCACACACATTATACTCATGGGAACTACACAAAAGAAATGTATGTGTCCTATGACCATCAGGACACGTGGTTAGAAGCAAATTTCTTGTATTCTCCATAGACTGGGTGCTGGTGAAGAATGCCGTTTTGAGGTGATGATCCTTTTCTATAGTATGGCGCTTCTTGAATTCACAGATTGCCCCAATCTCTAGTAACGTCTTTTCCTTGCACTTGTACGTATGTATCTGTGAACCAAATTGTGTTAAACACACTCCCTCTGAGAACCACCGGTTAACTTTGTCAATAGGACGAAATATAGCCGTCCTGTCAAGTCCCATAACAGAGTATCTGTACATGTTGGACACAGACCTGTCACCAAAACGCAGACCGACCAAAATATTTTCAAAAGCTATCCAGCTGAAATTTTTCATGACAGCGTACCAGTTGCGGATACACTTTGGCATTCCAAGTGTGGCTCCCAGAGAAGTACAATATTCTAAGGCTCTCCTTTCAGTTGTTTGTTCAGCACGGTTAAATATAAACAGATCATAAGTCATCACATACCTGTAGCAGTGGTTACATAATGAGACATCTCCCTGACACTCAGGACTGCTGAAGGGACAGTGTTCTGTTTCATCCTGTCCATCTACACAATCTGCTCTGAGGTTACAGTCCAAGTGGTGCTGGAAACTGGAATAATTTTCCACAGAACAGTTGAACATACCGTACAGACCACCAGACAACTTATGGGGTATTTTATCTTCAGGATGAAAGGAAAATAAAACGCGGAAATTTAAAGACCTTCTTAAATTCCCACCAAATAATGAAATCTTCAATTCTGTCGTTTTGAACACGTGGACAAAATACAGGAATAATGGAAATCTTCTGCTCCGGAACACCAGCGTTCCTAGACCAGTGTAAGTGTAGGTGTATAGAGAAATTTGGATTGTTCCAAACCTTCTCACGCTGATCATGATAACGTTGCCAGGTGGGATGGTCACACTGCAATGGACTGACTCTGATGTGTGTGTCCTGGCTATGAGTGCTACGTAGCCAGAGGTTGAGGAGGTCATAACCACTGTCATGTACGTGGAGCTATTTTTAATGTCATCTAAAACAATTAAACAATTATATATACGTCGACGATTCATATTTGGATTTTAAGTTTTCTGAAGCAATGACACCTACATCTACGATTCATTCTTGGTTTTTAAGTTATCTACAGCAATGACTTGGACACTAGTGACTAATGCTTGAAACAAAATCCATCAGTTTTTCTTTCCCTTTTAGTGTTTTGATTTTCTCAGATACGTGTACGCACGTTCTTTTTTCCACACTGTGTGGGTGGTATGTTCTGGCACAATTTGTCTTGGTGGGCGTTTTCATGTGTCTATAAGCCATTAAACATTTACATGATTACATGACCTCACCGTGCATATTTGATGTCCTGCTTGCATATGCACATAAATGTAGTTTAAGCATCAGCAGGTACGTATATATGTTGACATGGGAGATCGAACAAACCTCTTCCTTTTACCAATCAGGTGGTAAGTGCCCCAGCAGGACGAACCCAGATCTCCCAACTGGAAGTCCAGTGACTTATCCACTGGAGTTCTGCGCCCATCAAAAATATGTGCATTGATGGATTTCACATCAACAATTCTTTCTTGCTACTTTAAGTCGCTGTATTTCACTTTCATCCAGGCAGCTATGTGTAGGTGAGAAAAGGGGTACAGTTGTGAACCATTAACAAAACATTTCCAGTTTGTGTGAAAGAGTGCTGAGTAGCGGTAAACGCATAATGAAGAGAACAGGCTTCCACACCAAACATTTTGGGACATACGTTTGTAGCAAACGAGGAACATCACTGATGACAGCAGACTTACTTTGACAATTAAAGTATAACTTGAACCATTCACAAACAATTCCGGTGTAGAATAATTCAAATGAAAAAAAAAAAAACTGGGGTACCCACTCCATTTTCTTTAAATTTTGAAGTAGGTCCGTTGAGTCAGTTAATTTAAGAATAAACTTGGGCTTCTTTTATTTCATCATCCATTAAAGTTAACCATTTTAATGTATACTGCCTCAGTTTCCATTGTTTAACTGGAAGTTATGATCTGATAGTTAGCATTTTCTACTTGTATGGCAATTCTGTTCTGTTAATCAGTAAACCCCATCCTGATTTGTAACTGGTGACTGAGCAATCCATGTATATGATTACATCTTTCAAGCTGCAGCTGAGTTGCTCCATGATGAATTTAACTTGTGCATCAGCTTTCTATACTGGCCGCTCACGACATCGTCTCCCCAGATTATGATATGATGGCTGTGTACAGGTTTTCAAAGGGGTTTGGATATTTTCCCATTTTTTGTCTCCTTGAGTTCTGTTAGTAGATATACGTGTTGAATGAATTATTCTGCCTGTCCCACCTATGATTATCCACGTTGTAGTCTATTGGCTTTTCCCTGTTCTAATCACCTGGTGAAGTGGGTTTTCCAGGTTTTCCAATGCTCTGAAATATGCCTTTATTTGTACTATTTTGTGTTTTGCCTTTATTGAAGAAAGGCCAAGCAGGCACCACATAGATTTTGTTGGGCTGTCTCTTGTGTTTCTGTGGATCTGTCTCATTGATTCATTCTGTATTATGTCTACTTTCAAAACATTTGTCTGTGACAACAGTGTGAGTCCAATTTCATAGTCATGTATACTCAGTATTATGACAAAAGATTGGCATTATTCAGTATCTTTGGCTGCCATTGCTTTCAAGATTGATATACCCTTTTTCAGTCTAGTGGTGAGGAGGTAAGGTTGTGAACTCACTGGCAAATATATTTTCAGTCTCATTTTCGTAGACCACATTTTCCATTATGTTGAATTTACAGTCTACCTGTATTTGGAGGATGGAATCCTGTTGTTTATTTGTAACTGAGAGGGTGGTAGGTTTTAATTACCTTCTCCCTACCCCTCTTCCCACTCTCAACCGTCATACATCACACCACATCAAAAGTTTGAAACATCCATTCCCACATCCCAACCACACACACCAGTGTTATCTACACTGGTTACGCACATATGTGTGTGTGTGGGTGGGTGTGTGTGTGGGGGTGTGTGTGTGTGAGTGTGTGTGTGTGTGTATGTGTGTGTGTGTGTGTGTGTGTGTGTATGTGTGTGTGTGTGTGTGTGTGTGTGTGTGTGTGTGTGTGTGTGTGTGTGTGTGTGTGTGTGTGTGTGTGTTTGTGGTGGGTGGATTTCAATTTGTGATTGAGAATGGGATACATATGTATGGGCCCTGTGCATGTCAGTGTTTTTGAAGGTACACACATATGAATAGGTCGGATTGGAGGGCAGAGAAAATTTGGCAGTGGAGGTACAAACGATGACAGTGCACTGAAAATCTAAGGTCAAAAATAAAAGGGCTAATATTACTAATGTTTTGATGTAAAATGTTTTCATATCGCTGGAAGAAGCCCAAACGATTTTGGCTCGATTAAAACCAATTCCAATGGTACCTTTAAAACACTATGCTGAAAACGTCCAATACAAAGTAAATAAGAGAAGATCAATGAAGCTTCAGTATTCCTGCAGACTGTTTCACGGATGCAGATGAAATGTATGTTTTCTGAGTCATTCTCCACTATGCTATGTGACCCTCTTGGACGGAACTTATGCTAAAGACGAGGAGAAATCATCCATCAGTTGAACAATCTGCTTCTTCACCTTGCTGCAAAATGAGAAATGTAAGTCCAAGTATAAATCTTCAGAAAGGGAAATGCAACTGTGAGAGAACATACAATTGAACAATGGTAAACAGAGAAAAACAAGTAAACAAAACAGACTGTTACACGACAAAATAATTGTCATGTCTGTAAGAACACCAAAAAATTAAAACATCGTAGGGAGACACGGTAAAAATGCTTTTTCTTTAACATAAACAATGCCATCCCTACAAGTTTTTTTATATGATTCCTCAGAGGGAATGTTTTACTGAAAATGAAAATCGTGATTTCAACAGTTGTAAAACTTTCTCTTCTTGTATTTGTTGTCGCTGCCATGTTGCAGCACTCCACATGTACAGGAAGGGGCTGATTGCAGAATTGAGCGGTAAGATGAACACAACAACAGCCACGTGAATCTTGTTTGGTGCATCATCAACATCAATTGCCATCAGAATCGTCAGAGCCAGGGACAGCCAGCACACAGCATCTGTTAATGCCAGGTTGACCAACAGCTGTGCAGAAGAATATTTGGATCTCTTATTGGGATCCAATTGAATTCGGTATTTTGGTGTCCGTCTATAGATAATGCCTTGACCAGCAACGACCACAGAATATAAGATAAAGTTGAAAATCACAATGACTGTGAACCATCGGAAGTGCTTGTTACAATTATAACAGTCAAATAAAGCCAGACGACATAGACCAGACTGATCATCAACACCCCAATGAGACAATCCAGGGAGGAAAGGTATTACTGACAACATTATTCCCAGACTCCATATAACTCCACAAAACACAACTATCGAACACTGATCCATCGTGTGCCTAGTCAAATGACAACAAAGGATAACAACGTGATCTAGTGTCATGAACCAGATGGTCAGAACTGACACCTCACCTGACAGAAGAGAAAGAAAGCTAGCCATCTCACATGTCAAACTTTTAATCCATGCCTTTTCAAAAATATGTATTTTCCACTAGACATTTCGTGTGCGAATGTAATTATAGTGATGTTGATTCCCATACACATTTTAGCCACCTGGAAAAGAAGAAGGAACGTGGTGAATTTTCTGTGAAATATTTTCTGTGTAACTAACAGCACTAAAGCAGATACAGCATTACCTAAAACAGCGCAGACACTGTACAACACATAGAACAGTCTGTGCAGTTCAACTGGTATTAAATCGGTACAAGAAGAAAATATAGGTTGTGGTGATGTACATGTTCTTTTATCTGCCTGCTCTGGAAATAAAATCGCGCAACAAAACCGAAAGTTTGATGTAAAGATAGTTTTCAAACAATTTGACCCTGACCATAAACTGGAATGGTAACTGTTCACAGGATTGCCTCTCAGATCCAGTTCAGTCAGTTCTGGGGTAGTTTTAAACCTTGCAGACCTAATGGTTGTGACAGCAGAAAAAGATATGTTCAAACAGTGTAATTTAGGTAAATACATACCCAGGTCATGATCAAATATGTCTAGGTGTGTTCTTGACAAGTCTATTTTTCTCAGCGTGTAATACACGTTGAATGCTACACATATCAATGATGACAGAGGATTGCTTGTCAAAATTAGTATCCTTAAATTCCACATTTGCAAAAAAGTATTCATGTTAACAATTTTCAAGTGGTTACTGGCCAGATCAATAAACTGTAGGTTTGTAGTCTGTACGTCTTGCATATCAACTAATGAACAACGTGAAAGACTCAAGTAAATAAGATAAGGGCTGGTACTGAAATTAGTCAGCATCAGTCCTGAGCCTGTGGCGTCTACGTAACGCAGATGGGGAAAGAGATAAACAGGGAAAGGACTGCTACACATGGCAGAATGACCTTGACACAGACAGCCTTCAGGACATGTTGTGTCACACAGCCAATCATCATCACGCTGTGGACACTGACCCCAGCCATCACACAGGTGATCCTCATGCATACACACCTTTGAAGCTCGGCATTGGTAGAAACCAGAGTATGTCACTGTCTCACAGTCTTGTTCATCCTCACCATATGTGCAGTCAGAAAATCCATTACATCGTGTGTACACAGGGAGACAGTACAACCAGTCAGATGTACAACGATAGTGAGTATTAGGACAAGACTCATCAGCTTTCATGACCTGCTGAGTAAAGTAGCCTGTGCCATCAAGACTGATGATGATTGATGTCTTTTTGTCAGCCTCTTTGTGATGGAAACTGTCTGATTTGTACCCAGTACAATCATCTTCATCAGAGTTGTCCAGACAGTCTGAATGTCCATTGCAGTGCTGACTGTACGCAACACACTGGGCGTTAGAGCAGAGAAAGCCATTACAGAGAGGGTGTTCACAGAATGACTCATCACTTTGATCTGGACAGTCGTACCGGAAGTCACATACCAGAGTGTAAGGCAGAGTTGTCAAGTCATCATCACACTCAAACATAGCAATGGTATATGGAAATGTTCGTCTATGAAGACCTATTGTACTATTCATCCAGTCATGTATGTCCCACAGCACACAAGACTGAGAATACGCCATCTTTCCACATCGACTGCTGGCGTCACATGACAGAAAGGCGTGAGTCATGTGACCATGTAGACACGCCCACAAGACCTGTGATGTCTGTGTAAAGATGGATGATAGTGGGGATGACTCAGGGAACTGGACATTCAGCACTGCAGTCCTGTTTTCTGCTGGAATATGGGTTTCACACACTAATCCGTCTAACTGGTGATATAATACCAAACGGTGCACCACCACCATGTTGGTAACAATGATATCAACAGAAACCTGTGAAGGTCTGTATGGCTGTTCAATGAAGAAATGATTTAAGTTGTAGATCATTGTGTTGTCTGACCACTGTCGAAACTTACTGTACATAACAGGTACAGAGGACCACCCTGACTTGCACCCTATATAGACTATGAAGGAGTAGAATGTTTTAAAAAGCTGACGAAAATCGTTTTGTTCCTCTCTTGTTTTGATTGACGCTAGTTCACTACCCCTCTTTAAGCATGTGTGTTCCCGCTCTCGCCAACTTAATCGTTTGCTCGATGCAACGTACATGAAACATTTGTTGCGTGAAGCCACCTGACCCTGACAACCAGGACTGCTGAAGGAACAGTTTTCTGTTTCATCTTGTCCATCTTCACACTCTGTCTTTAGGTTACAGTCCAGGTGATGCTGAAAGCTGGAATAGTGATCTACTGAACAGTTGAACTGACTATTGGATAGCTTTTGGGGTTGGTCAGTCTTGGGGTGAAAAGAAAAGAGTATTTTCTGAGTGTATTCACACACGTCATATAAAGTAACAATAAAGTTAATGTATAGATGAGACACAGGGAAGACTCTTGGTGAATTGGTTTCTTCACTGCACCAACGTACAACATTTCTGTTGTCTGTGTTTTGTTCCGTGTAAATAAATTCTGTGCATTTTTCGCAACTAATTGTTCTGTGTATAAACAACCAAGAACTTATCATAATGACCCACCCAAGGGGTGCTTTTAGTTCTTCAGAGATGCGAGTATCAAAGGACTCTGCACGGTATACATCCCTAGCTGGCAATACGATATATCCAGAATGTCCTGACGTGTGTCTTATGATTAAACTATGCTCCTTGATTGTCTCTATTGTAACGCCCATTACTGGAAGGTTCATGTGTGTCAGGAAGACGTGTTTGGTGAAGAGCTCAACGACTGTTTCTTGTAGTGAGTGAGTCCCGCATTGTATGCACCACGAGGTCCAGATGTAAAAGTCAACTTTCAGACAGGTTTCCCACAAACTGGACTCGCACCAGAACGCCAGCCTGTGCAGAGTGACACGTACAAACATATGGTGTGGGACCTCGATGTGGACACGACAGTAGACTGTATAACCCCCGCACATTCCATGCACCACACCCTGACCTGTGGTGAAGTCTGGCAAATTGTCCTCTTTACTGTCGTGTACGTTCACCTCCTGGACTGTGACGTTTGTTTGGTCTTGCAAATAGTCTACACCAGGACACATGTCACTTATCTTCAGTAGACCAAATGATGTGTTGATGGTTGTTTTGAAGGTGGTGTTGATGATATTGTTAGCGATGTTAATGGTGTTGATAGTAGCGTTGATGGTGGTGGTAGTTGTGTTGATGCTGGTGTCAGAGGCGTTGATGGTAGAGTTGATAGTGTTGCTGATGATGGTGTCAGTAGAGTTGATGATGGTGGTAGTTGAGATTGTAATGTTAGTGGTGTTGATGGTGGGGGTGTTGGCACGGATTGGGCGAGTGAGTAAGTCAGCACCAGCAAGACTCATGTGTATTAATACCGTTGCCAACAAGAATACAGACGACCATTGAGTCAGACAGTGTAAGCTGGAATATCTGAAAACGTCTTTAATATCCATGGCTCTCTGTTCCATCTCGATCTCCCTGTTTAGATTCTTACTAACCCAGAACAAGGATATGATGCATATTTATTCTTATCAACTATTCGTTATCAAGTCCCAAGAGCAAATGCTGTGAGCTGCCAAATTGCGTCCCTTCTAAAAGACACGAACATTATTATAGAAACAACAATCTTGCCGGTGTAATATTTTTCCCCAATCTTACTTATCAGTACCAGACCTAATTTTCAAACAAAACCTCTAAAAACAAAGACCACAGCTGGTGAAATGAAATGTTTCAGAATAACAAGAATTAAAACTACAAGAGGCATGATTAAAATGAAGAAATCTTAGATAAGATGGAGTAACTGTCAACTGATACATCATACTACAGCACATCAGTTTCACTCTGTTTCTCAAGATGGCACCTCTAATCTTGGAATACATTTCAAATGCACTGATGCCATGTGATGGATGAATGTAGAGATATTGCACTATTCTAGAGAACGACATTAACTGTATCTCTTAGATAATAGTGTCACTTTTGTACAAGTGACTGTCGTGCACATGGGTTTTTCACAATTGCGGAAATAAAGATAAGAATTATGAGTCTGTGATAAAGTGTATTGATAACTTCAAGCGTGTAAATGTACGCTTGACATTCCAAAATGATCATGGTATAAGGTGTAAACCTGCTCATAAGCGCTATGCATTGGCAACCTCTTGTCCCATTTAGTGCACAGGTTCTACATCCTTGTATCAGTTTGTCTCTGAAACAACTAAGATTTTATTTTAAAAATGTACCTCCTATTCTGCTGAGGTCAGTGTGAGAGCACTGTAACAACGCCCACTAGAATCGCCTCTCAGAAATCCACCTACAACCAGAGTAGGTTCATCAAGTCAGTCAGGATGAATATTCTATGTATATTCTTCTATAACATAGCCAAATTGGTTTATCTTCTGATAATGTCATCTTAACAAAAAGTGTATTTTCGTCCTTTTCACGTACTCCCCTTTCATTTCCATTATTGTGGTTCTTTGATAATAATTATATTTTAGATATATTATCTGGATGTCTGTTTCTTCTGCAACAAAGCACTGTATGTTGTTACTTTCTTCATAATCCAATCTCATTTTATCACATTTGGTGCTACTGAATCACAGCTTGATTATAACATTTCTAAACCTTCTGTCAACATTGTAGGCTACAACATAATACGAAGAAATGCTCAGACCCCAGGTCAAAATGGCATTGTTGTGTGTATCCACAGCAATATTGAAAATATCACTCAACGACGCCAAGATCTAGAAAATACTTCAGCTGAATGCATTTGGTTAAAACTTAAACCAGGACCCCCTAGTATCCCTCTCTATGACTGTTACGTATACACAAATTCATCTGCAAATGATGATGGTATGACTTCTTTGTTAGAATATCAGACAAAGGTAACACATGTAAAGACAATCCTGATATTGTTCTCCCTAATGAATTCAATGTAGATCAATTGAAAGCACCAAACTCTTGGTGTTTAACTACTAGACCCTTTGGACTTTCCCAGTTTACAGCAAAACTAACCAGAATAAAAACGCTACATCAGAAACAATTCTTTGTTGTATTAACACAAATAGAACCTGAAACCATTAAAAACGCATACAAACTGAAACTGGTCACGAGGATCACAGTATTATTAGTTCCACAAAATCTCTCAAACTGCAAAGGGAAAAACACATGTATATATGTTGATTTTGGGGTGTGTTATTATTGTTGTGTGTTCAGTTAATGAATATCACGTATGTTTTGTTTATCTGTCTGAATAAAGATTACCGGACACTATTACTGTAGAAATTATTCAGGCTCTAGATGAATTTGGTATTGAAAAAAATAACAGTCCCCCTAAGTGAATTTCTAAACACGGGAAAAATCGCTAAAGATATGTCAAAATCAGTTTTCACTGCACTTCCAAATAAAGCAGGGGCTACAGAATGTGAATTCTATCGTACAGTCAGCTTGATGAGGCATGTAACAAAGATTATATTAAGAACAATCAGGATGAGGACAAGGAACAGAATCAAAAGGGAAATAGCAGAAGAACAATGTGGTTCCGTCGAAGGGAAAGAAATTATTAATGCCACATACATAATTAGAACTCCCCTAGAAAGATAAATTGAATTGACTGAGGATATGTGTTTATGTTTTGTTGGTTATACCAAGAATTTTGAGTGGGTAAGACACGAAGAATTGATCAATCAACTAGAAAAGCTCAATGTTGATGGCACAGATCAGAGAAGAAGGAATATCTATTGGGAACAAACAGCAGCAATGACAGTAAAAAATGATAATAGCTCTTTTCAAAATATCAAAAGAGGGGTTAGCAGGGATGTGTTCTGTCACCAGATTTGTTTTCATTTTACAATGAAATCGTTATGAGAAACCCAGAAAAAAAGCCCTTGAATACGGGTTGGAGAAAAAAAATGATACACAATCTTCGTTATGCAGATGACACCATCCTAATTGCAGAAAAGAAAAAATCTACAAAATCTTGTGAATATAATAGAAATAGAAAGCAGAAATGAAGGGCTGAAGCTAAATAGCAAGAAGGCTGAAGTCGTGATAATCAGTTAAAAAATAAGATGAAGAATCTCCTAATGCAAAATAACGGCAAATTACACCACACTGAGAAAAGTTGATAAGTTTAAATGTCTGGGAACAGATGGCAAATGCACAGTAGAAACAGCCAACAAAATCAACCAGGCTAAAACAGCATTCAAGAAAATGAAAAGCATTCTGAACAACAAATGGCTATTAGTTAATATCAGGAAGAGAGGTTTTCAGTGTTATATAGAACTAATGTTGTTGTATGGATGCGAAGCTTGGACAGTCAACACTCAAAATCAGAACACGATTGAGGCAGCTGAAATGTGGTTTCTAAGAAGAATATTAAGAGTTCCATGGACAGCAAAGAAAACACAGGAGGCAAACACAAAAAGAGCATTAATGAAGAAGATTAGGCAAAGACAAGCAACGCTTAAAGGACAATCAATTAGGCAAGGAAAATTAGAGCACCTAGTCACAACAGGAAAGCAGCGACAGCGTATAGATTCATATGGCGTGCCATGATCGCCGACGCCTTGCAGCAGGGCACAAGATGATCATGAAGTAAACAGATGATGGGATTTCATTATAAAGATAGCTGTTTGAAATGTATGAATGGTGCAATCGTGTTAGATTATGCCACATAGACAGATCTTTGTCTTTAATGCTATCGTTGGTGATTTTTCCACATTACTACTTTAAATCATTTAACAGACTGCAAGAGATTGTCAAACAATTTCACAAAGAACGCACCAATTTCATATCATGTATTTTTACAATGACAATGGACAAAGTTGAGACATTCGATAAATGAAGCTTGTGAAGAAATCCCTGAAGTAGATAGAAAAGCAAAAAAGAACTGGATGACAAAAGAAATTTTAGGCTTGATGGAGGAACGGAGGAAGGCAAAGAGAAACGAGGAGATGTACAGGAAGATAAACAAAGAAATCAGGAATAGGTGCAATGAAGGTAAGGAAGCTTGGCTGAACACAAAATGCAAAGAAATAGAAGACCGACGCAAAACGGATCCTCAGGGTATGCACAGACGAATTGAAGAAATTGTCCACAGGAAAAAGACATGCACATCAACTGGTTGCTTAAAATCGAAAGATGGGCACGCTTATCATGGAAAAAGACTAAATATTAGACAGATGGAGAGAGTACATTAAACACCTTTTTGAAGATGACAGAAACGAAGAACACATTATAAGAAACGACTTTGAATGATCACCCATAATGAAAGATGAAGTTAGAGCAGCACTGAAAAAGATGAAACCAAGAAAATCCCCAGGACCAGACAACATTACTACAGAGATGATTGAAGCCCTGGAGGAATTTGGTATTGAAAAAATAACAGTCCTCCTAAATGAAATTTACGACACGAAAAATCCCCAAAGATGTGTCAAAATCAATTTTCATTGCACTTCCAAAGAAGACAGGGGCTATAGAATGCAAATTCCGTCGCACAATCAGTTTGATGAGTCATGTAACAAAAATCCTATTAAGAATAATCATGATGAGGACAAGGAAGAGAATCAAAAGAGAAATAGCAGATGAACAGTGTGGAATTGTGGAAGGGAAAGGAACTATTAATGCCATATACATCCTAAGAACTATCATAGAGAGGTCAATCGAGATGAATTAAGATTTATATTCATGCTCTGTTGATTATATCAAGGCTTTGGATCGGGTAAGACATGAAGAATTGATCAACCAACTAGAAGACTCAATAGTGATGGAAAAGATATACGAATAATCAGAAATATGTATTGGGAACAAACAGCTGCAATGAGAATAGGAAACGATATATAAGCTCTTTCCAAAACATCAAAAGAGGAGTCAGACAGGGTTGTGTTTTCGTCACCAGATCTGTTTTCACTTTACAGCGAAAGCATCATGAGAAACCTAAAGGAAGACCCTGGATTAAAGGTTGGAGTAAAAATGATAAACAACATTCGATACACAGATGACACGTGTTAATTGCAGAAAATGAAAGGGACCTACAAAACCTTGTGAATGTACTAGAAATAGAAAGCAAAGGTAAGGGCTTGGAACTAAACAGCAGGAAGACTGAAGTCATGGTGATCAGTTAAAAAAACTCGAAATCCCCTCATGCAAAATAACAGCAAACGGCACAACCTTGTGACACGTTGATAAATTTAAATACCTGGGAACAATATTTCACCAGATGGCAGATGCACATCAGAAATAGCCAGCAGGATCGGCCAAGCCAAAACAGCATTCAAGAAGATGAAAAGCATTCTTACCAACAAATGCCTATCAATTAACATCAGGATGAGAGTTCTTGAATGTTATATAGAACCAATACTATTGTACGGTTGTGAGGCATGGACAGTCAACAAGCAAAGCCAGAACAAGATTGAGGCAGCCAAGATGTGGTTTCTAAGAAGAATGTTTAGAGTTCCATGGACAGCAAAGAAACAAACGAGACAGTCTTGATGGAGGCAGACACAAGAAGATCATTCATAAGGAAGATAAATAATTTTAAAAAAAGGTAACATTTATAGGCCATTTTATGAGGAAAGGGGAATTGGAGCACCTGGTCACAACGGGAAAGCTGGAGGGAAAGAGAGCACCAGGTAGACCCAGGGAGAAGATACTAGACGGACTTGCAGAGTGGCTGAAGACAAAGAGTGTGGAAGAGATGCTTGAGGCAACAAGAGATAGAGACAGATGGAAGTCTATGATCGCCAACGCCATGCGGCAAGGCACCTGATGATGATGATGATGATGACAAAGACTATGTGACTTCAATAGAAAACATCATGATTTCAGTAACAGAATATGTGTGTGAGAAGTTTGTGTATATGTATGGCACTGTGACCAATGTTGGCAGAAATCAAGGGAGAAAGGAAAAGGGATTTTTCTTTCATTCTGATTCATTTTTGTGCATGTGTGTGTGTGTGTGTGTGTGTGTGTGTGTGTGTGTGTGTATGTGTGTGTGTGTGTGTGTGTGTGTGATGTGTGTGTGTGTGTGTGTGTGTGTGTGTGTGTGTGTATGTGTGTGAGTGAGTTTTGTCAACTCATGACATGCATATTACTTGTGTTAAGTCTTATAAATTCATGACATCTATATTAGGTGTATTGATTCTTACTACTTAGTGACTTGTATATTACGTGCGCTGCTTCTTATCAGTTCACGAGATGTGTATGTGTTGATTCTTATTGATTTATTGCATATTTATCATGTGTGGATTTTTAAGGATTATTGCACTATTTTTGGTCGATTTTCTATACCACCATAGTGACCACAGAACCTGGGACAGTTTTTCTGATGATTATAATGGTGATGAGGATGATAATTCTGATGCTATGGTGTTGTATCTAGTGCTGAAACTGCGTGACAGGGCTGTGCTCTATGCTTATTATCATGACATATCCTGGTGTCAATTAGGCCGAATAGATACATATATCTGTGGCATTGGTCAGAAGGTTTGAGTAACATCCTCAATGATGCATCCCTGAAGTGGATGAGACTCGACTGTGTGGTCCCAGTCTTCGTAATGAGTCCATAGTACGCTCAACTCTGGGTAGGAGCCTGTTGGAACTAAAAAAGTCTTTTGAAGGTACTGATTGGGGTTCGAAGCCACAACCTCCCATTTGGTATCTGTTGCACTAGCCATTACACCACGGTGACTGTTTAATAATAATAATGATAATAATACTAAAAAGAAGAAGAACTAGTAGTAGTAGTAGTAGTAGTGTTATTATCATTATTGTTAACATTACTATTACTATTATTATGATAATAATAATAATAATAAAACGCTAAACCATGATCCAAGAATCAAATCAAAGCATGAAGTCATCATCATATTCACCAAAGCAATTACTCACAATGATAAAAACTCCAGGGTACAAAGCACACGTAAACTGGGAGAAGGAGGTCAGAAGGGGAGTGTGATGAAAGGGTGGGTACATAGAGATATCGTTGCTGGACTAAAGGATATAACGTTAGGTTAGACCTATAGAAAAACAAAGTATGTGACTATCGACTAGATGGGACAAGCCTCCCAGTATACAAAAGAGAAAAAAAATAGAAATAAAAGAGTGTCGACCAACTGGATCATCTGTTTCAAGAAATTTGTAAACATATAGTATCAAAGAAAGAAATGGAGAGGTTTGGCAGGAGTGTAGGCTACATTTGGAAAGGGTACTACAGAAATGATTGATGCTCTAGATGAATTTGCGTATTGAAAAAATAACAATCCTCCTAAATTAAATTTACGACACTGGAAAAATCCCTAAGTATGTCAAAATCAATTTTCGTTGCCCTTCCAAAGAAACCAGGGGAATGAGAACTCCCTCGTATGCTCAGTTTGATGAGCCATGTGACAAAGATTCTATCAAGAATAATCATGATGTGGACAAGTGACAGAATCAAAACAGAAATAGCAGAGGAACAATGTGGGTTTGTCAAACGGAAAAGAACTATTAATGCCATATACATCTCTAGAACTTTCACAGAAAGATCAAGGAAGTTGATTAAGGAGTTACATTATGTTTTGTTCATAATACCAAGGCTTTTGATCAGGTAAGACATAAAGAATTGCTCAGTCAGCTAGACAGGCTCAATATTGATGGAAAGGATCAGAGAATGATAAGTAATGTGTATTGGAAACAAACAATAACAATAAGAATAGAAAAGTAGAATAAGTTCTTTCCAAAAATCTCAAAACGGGAGTTGGGCAGGGATGTGTTCTCTCACTATACTGGCTTTCACTTTGCAGTGAAACTATCATGAGACACCTAGAAGAATGCCTGGGATAAAGGTTAGAGGAGAAATGATAAAAAAAAATACATTACGCAGTTGCCACCGTTCTAACTGCAGAAAATGAAAGAGACCTACAAAATATTGTGAATGTAATAGAAAGAGAAAGCAGAAATAAAGAGCTAGAGCTAAATAGTAAGAAGGCTGAAGTCATGGTAATCACAAAAAGTACATACACAAGAAATCCTCTCATGTAAATTCTAGCAAATGGCACCACACTGAAACAATTTGATAAATTTAAATATCTGGTCATCTGACCAGATGGCAGACAAACATAGAAATATCCAGCAGAATTGGCCAAGCTTTAAAAGCAGTCAAGAAAATGAAAAGCGTTCTTACCAACAAATGCCTATCAGTTAATGTGAGGAACTTTTCAGTCTCAAATATTGCTGCACAGATGAGAAACCTGGACAATCAACAAGCAATGTCAGAACAAGACAGACAGCTGAAATGTGGTTTCTAAGAAAAATATTAAGAATTCCGTAAACAGCAAAGAAAACAATTGAGACAGTCTTGAGAGAAGCAAACGCGAACATTAATAAGAAAAATATATTTTAAAAAAATAGGAAAAGACAAGCAAAATGTATAGGTCAATTTAAGGCAAGAGAAATGTGAGCACCTAATTACAACAGGAAAGCTAAAGGAAAAAAGAGTATAAGGTAGACCCAGGGAGAAAATACTAGATTTGCAGAGTAGATGAAAACAGAAAGGGTAGGAGATGTATTTGCAGTTACAAAATATAGATTCATATGGCAGGTCATGATCGTCAACGCCATGTGGCATGGCACATGATGTTGATGGTTTCTCTGGTGGATGTCGACGGATAGCACAATTCATGGTGACCAAGGCTGTCATTGATCCGGTGTGGTCTTTGATTTCTCTTTTGCTATACAGCCTGTCTTGGGCAAGCTGAGCCTGGCAGAGCCCATCCCTCTGCAAGTCAGACTCATTTGTCAGGTTCACTCCCCAAATGTGGCAAGTAGTATTTGTTCATGACTACCAGTAGCAGAAGACACATTCGGACCTAAGTACAGTAAGTGGTAATCTGCAAAATTGTCGTGCTAAGTGATTTGACATTTTTAAAACTCTTTCGGGACGCAGCTTAAATTTCTAGCAGTTAATACCAGCAACTGCACAAACTTAGCATTTCATACAAAAATCATGATAATAAAATTGTCCCAAATGGAATAACCAAACAAACTTTTCTGAAAATGTATAACCTGATCTACTATTAGACCAAAGTGCAATCTATTGAAGCATTATTTTCACATCTCACTGCAGATTAGATCAGTTATTAAAAAGAACTTTTTTTTCTGAAAATGACGCTATAACAGGCTTCTTCACATTTTTTCCTTATCCGAAGTTAGAATCCATGCATTCTAGTTTTAAAAACTATTTTATCAAATGGCAAAACACACATGAGAGAAAAACAACACTGTTTCCAGTTGTAAAGATTATGTCGAAGAACATCTCTGCACAACAGTTTCAGCAAGCATGACGTAAAGCTCAATCAAATGTGACAATTCACACAGCATAGTCAATTGTGTGATGTCGTGCAAAGACAGTCAAGGGGAGGCTACATCATAATAACAAAGGTGTTCTATTTGCCTGTTGTCAGTTAGTTCCCTTCTGCATCCAGCTATCATTTGACCAGATTATCTTACAATTTGTTGACTCCTTTGACCCAGTTCGCGTTCAGCACTTATTGTGGTTACCAGATCATAAGAGGCGAGCAAGTAACATCGAATTGATTGCTTGTCCTGGTTTATCAATGCATGGGGAAAATGATATTGCAAAGTGATCATCCATGAGTTTGTCAGTAAACAATCAGTGATGTGAATCTGATACTTAGGGATAAGTGAGCGAATCAAAAGTATGACAATATCAATGGGTAAGTACAGCTTCAATCTGATTTAGGCTGTAACTATCATTCAAGTGCATTTTTAGAGTGGCAGCACATGTGTCAGAGCCAGAGCCAAAATGATAGTTAACGTAACTAGGGACAAAATGATTATCACACATATCTGAACAAAACGTAGAACAACACAAACGTGTTAAATTCGGACAGCAGGCCTCATTCAATATGTACCCTTACCACTACTAGTACTACTACTACTACTACTACTACTACTACTACTACAACTACCAGTACTACATACTACTACTTCTACTACAACATACCACTTCTACTTCTCCTCCTCCTCCTTCTCCTCCTACTACTACTACTTCTGTTGTTCGTCCATCATGATCGACGATGACCAAGGAGCATCACGTTTCATGTGTCCAGCTGTGACTGATGATGCCGATTCGTGCGCGGAAGGCTCGGCCGCAGATGAGATACATTTGTTCTGCTGGATTCTGGACTTGGGAGTTGGCTCAGGATTTACACAGCTCTCGTTTCTTTTGTGCTCCACTGATCCTGCTTTGTTCGTAGGAGGCGGCACCTTCGCTAACGCGGCTTCTCCATGATGAACAGTCTTGTGTAAGGACCTCCCATGTCTTGGTGTCAATGCGAAAGTTTTTCAGGGACGCTTTAAGCGTGTTCTTGAAGCGCAGCTTTGGCTTTCCTCGCGAGCGTTTGCCGTCTGCTAGCTCATCCTAGAGCAGTCTCTTCGGGAGATGCGTGTCTTGCATATGCATGATGTGTCCGGCCCATCTGAGTTGGGCTCTTCTGAGCAGGATGTGAATGCTAGTCATTCCGGCCTGATCGAGGACATCTGTGTCAGGTATTCTATCCTTCCAGGTGATCTTCAGGAGCTGTCTGAGGCAGTTGATATGGAATCGGTTGAGTTTCTTGGCGTGGCGCTCGTATACGGTCCATGTCTCACAGGCATACAGAAGAGTTGGCAGAATGGCTGCCTTGTATACCTTCAGCTAGGTGGACAGTTTGATACCTCTCCTGTCCCATACTGATACCCTGAGGTGTCCGAAAGCTGAACTTGCTTTGGCAATGCGTGTGTCTACCTCAGTGTCTATGTTCACTGATCTTGAGATCGTGCTTCCGAGGTACATAAAATTGTCCACAGCTTTCAGGGTTTCTCCCTCGACAGTGATGCTTGGATCTGAGTACCGCTGTTGTGGTGCAGGCTGAAACATGTCTTCGGTCTTCTTCGTACTGATGGTGAATCCGAAGTTTCTGCAGGATGATGCGAATCGATCCATGCTCTGCTAAAGTTTCGCTTCAGTGTTGGTGCCAGTACACAACCCTGCTTGACACCGTTCGTGACTGAGAAAGTCTCGGTGTAATCTCCGTTGTCCAGCACACGTGCCTGCATGCCATCATGAAATTGGCGTACCATGTTGATGAACTTTGATGGGCATCCGAACTTCTCCATAATTCTCCATAGTTCTTCACAGCTGACCGTGTTGAAGGCCTTTGTCAGATCAACGATTGTCGTGTACAGGTCTTGCAGTTGTCGTGCTGCGAATATCATGTCGATTGTCCCGCGTGATTTTCTCAAGCCGCACTGTGTTCTGGTAGATGGCCATTTTCCAGGTGAACGATAAGGCGGTTGAGGAGGACTCTTGCGAGGATCTTACCGGCAGTAGCGAGCAGAGAGATTTCCCTGTGGTTGTCACAGGACTGCCTGTTGCCCTTCCTCTTGAAGAGATGTCACAGTTCATTCAGTTCGCAGTTTTCTGCCTCCTGTTGTGTAGAAAGTTGCCAGAGCTTCTGGTGGCGTGGTTTTTCCCCTGGCAGTATTGTGCCTCCATGTGTATCTTCCCAGAGTTAGCACTGTTTTACATACGCTGGGAACATGGCCTCTTTTTTTTGCCCATGCAGAGCAGGCATGTAGGATCATCTGATTTCCCCCATTTCACAAGATTAGTACTCAAGAGCAAGAGGTCAAACACAGATCTAAATACAAACCTGATCTTGAGAGGGGTCAGATGCCACATGCTAATCAAGTTGAGACGGTTTTGGGGTGCACAATCTCACAATGTCCATTACCCCTTTGGGCGTGGTGGATTATTTTGGCACCGCTCTTTTCATAATTTATGTTATCATGTCATCTTTGTTTACACTTGCCTTTTCACCACCATTTCACTTTTTCATCCCTGTCCCTGCCAAATGATTTGTGTGTGTCCTATCATTTTATTGGCCTTGATGCTTTTCCTTTGCTGTGTTCACCGCTCGCCAGACTTCCAGTTTCTGCCAGTTTTCTGCTGCAACTGGACTGATCTCACAACTATACCTCCAAATGAGTTTTGGAATCAACATGAACTGCAGTCACGTGACCGTATTTGTCAACAAGACCACACTGGTTTACTGCAGGTTTTCTTCTGACATTTGCTTGGTGTATCTCACCACTAGTTTATATTTTTATGGAGTCATCATACCACCTTCGAAGGCTCTTGAGTAGATCTTCTGTCGTTGTTGGAACAGCTTGCTTAGCTACAGTGCATGTCACTGTTTCTGTTACTTTTCCGTTCTGCACTGAAAGGCTCCGTGATTTCCTTGATTTGGAATAAATCCTGGATAAGATGACTTACTCGTCACATTGCTTTAACATGTGTGCGTCCCATCGTCTTATGTAATAAAGACTGTAGTCTCGTCCTTGAAGGCTGTAAGAAAGGGCAGTTGATATTGATATCCAATGTTTGCTGGGTCCGAACTACTCATTGTTGCCTTCAAGAAGACCTCTGTGTTGCCATCATCAATGATACAGCACTGTTGTGTGCGATGCCAATTTACAAGCTGGTCCTGTTTGACGTGCTATATTTTGTAGAGAACTGCACTGAGAAACCATGAAAGCATTTTTAGCATCTGTTTGATGTTCTTTGACCCACTGTACAACTCATGATCAGTGTATCCTTGTCACGTCACTATCTTCCACTATCACGTAATATCACCTCACAGCACTTATGAAAGATTGCCATTTAGAGATGTCCAGAAAACCTACAGATCACACTGAAATGGTCAGGATCACTGTGGCATCTGACACATGAACTAAAATTCTGGTTTCACTGTTTGGTCGTGTTTAGCAACGATTTGCAGTGAGGATGCCAACTTCACTTTTTATGATCATGTTATGGAAGTCTCCCATCACGTCATTCGTCCTCTATCACATGCATGTTGGAGATGATTGACTTCATGAATTCTCAGTTATAGTCCAGAAAAATGGACTCTTGATACTCTCCAGACACCAAATGTACCATTTGCCTGAAAAGTACAACGTCACATTTTTCGTGAACTCTTTAGCCCAGTGATTGCAGAAGCTGTCTAGGATGCAAGAAACCCAGATTAGAATGTCCTTTGTGAATTTTATAGCAATTTAGCAGCCTGGCAATCTGGTTTATCATTATTGTCCAGTATGGTTTGGGCCTTCCGTGCACCAAAGGTTGGAAGTGTTTTCGTTCTTTTCTTGTTGATACTCTTTCGACTGCAGAGTTGGATGACCAGGCTGACTTGGCAATCTGCTAGATATGAGATGGGATTTGTTTATAAGTTCGTTTTATTGCCACCACCACCACCAACATCGCCACCCACACATGCGCACTTCAGTACATTTGTGGAGAGCAATGCTGTTTACAGAAAGGGAGGATCAAAACCACGTCTGCTTCAGGTGAATGACTGTCACACCTTCATGCAGCATCGTAGCAAAAGATTTCCAGCAGTAATCTGTGCATACCCCTGGCAGCACTTCTACATCACTGCATGGCTTTGTCATAGTTGGTGATTGCATGCTTTGCTGTTCTGGCTTCCTGATATGTCTGACCAGCTCAGGGGAATTTTTAAAGTTTAAAGGGGCGTGCAGTCCTCTCCCCACTCTCTCACCTTTGGATGCTCGTAGTTCATATGTAAAGTGATTGCCAAGCATGGAATAACCTCTGCAGGTGCGGCTTTGCTGTTTGGATTATCTGTGTCCTAACACCAGTTCCAAAACCTTCGTTGTAAACACAGGGTCATTTACCAAAGGATGGGACACTTCTCAGGTTGAAATCACAGTTGTCCCTATAATTGATGGACTGCCTTGACAAGGCTTACGAGCTCCATCTGCCTGGGTTTGATTGTAATCATTTTTGCAGATTTTATTCAAAACCAGAGGCTCCTATCTCCTGTCCAATTACTGTAAAATTGCAGAATCACTACTGAAGATTCCATGATGGGAAAAGAGAAGAGCTGGCGAAAAAAATATTTTTTATTCTAAAATGTCACGATTTGAACCTGTGCGTTCTAAACTTGTCACTTTCCAGGACAGTGGTGCTTTATCCCCTGTACACGATCCTGCCCCTAACAAAGTTGTACTCCATACTTACTTTTATGATTTATTCCAGTAACAACTAAGGTTGAGAATAACAAACACCAGTAGCATCGGCCTTGAAATCAAATTAACACCTATAATGACACGTATGTAAAGTGGATTGGAATTGACTGTTTGGTTTCAGTCTTCCCATCAAACCCACAGCACGCTCAGCTCTGGGTAGAAGCCAGTTAGGACTGAAAAACCCCGCAACTCATTTTTAGAGTGATGGAGGTTTGAAGTCATGCGTTATCAGTCAGTAGTCTTTGTACTAGGAACTTTGCCAGGTTGGCTTGTGTCAGAGAAGAAAGATTGTGATGTGATCAGGAAATCTACAACAGTACTTGCTTTGAAACACGTGGCAAGAGTTACTTAAATTACTACAAGCACGACATAGAGAGAGAGAGAGAGAGAGAGAGAGAGAGAGAGAGAGAGAGAGAGAGAGAGAGAGAGAGAGAGAGAGAGAGAGAGAACACGGATGTTGGTCTAACTGTCAACAGGAAACTCGTCTTCCTTCACAATATATAACGATTACACAGATCAAGGAACAGGATCTTTCTACTGTTCCTCATAAATCAGTAGCTCTTGCTCGTACACGTGTGACAAGCTCAAGACAACAGTGATTTATTGACTATGAAAAGACTGAAACTTTATCAGTGTTCGTTCGTTTCAAAGATATATTATGTTTAATTCATTATACTGCTTGTGTATGATACGAAGAATTATAATTTTGAAGAGCTGAATGAAAGCCAATTACATACATGTACACACTCACATACACACACATACACACACACAAACACACAGATTTGCACGCACACACAAAGAGACACATACATACACTCACATACACATACACACACGCACGTACTTGCACACACACGCGCGCGCACACACGCACACAAACACACACACGGATTTGCACGCACACACAAAGAGACACATACATACACTCACATACACATACATACACGCACGTACTTGCACACACACGCACACAAACACACACACGAATTTGCACGCACACACAAAGAGACACATACATACACTCACATACACACGCACACACTCACATACACATGCATACATACACGCACGTACTTGCACACACACGCGCACGCACACACGCACACAAACACACACGGATTTGCACGCACACACAAAGAGACACATACATACACGCACGTACTTGCACACACACGCGCGCACACACACGCACACAAACATACACACGGATTTGCACGCACACACAAAGAGACACATACATACACTCGCATACACACGCACACACTCACATACACATACACATACATATATACATACATACACGCACGTACTTGCACACACACGCGCACGCACACACGCACACAAACACACACGGATTTGCACGCACACACAAAGAGACACATACATACACGCACGTACTTGCACACACACGCGCGCACACACACGCACACAAACACACACACGGATTTGCACGCACACAAAGAGACACATACATACACTCGCATACACACGCACACACTCACATACACATACATACATACACGCACGTACTTGCACACACACGCACGCGTACACACGCACACAAACACACACACGGATTTGCACGCACACACAGAGACACATACATACATTCGCATACATACGCACACACTCACATACACATACATACATACACGCACGTACTTGCACACACACGCGCACGCACACACGCACACAAACACACACGGATTTGCACGCACACACAAAGAGACACATACATACACTCACATACACACGCACACACTCACATACACATACATACATACACGCACGAACACACACGCGCGCAAGTTTCTGTCCGACAAATTGCTGCCACCACGCTGGAAACAACATGGCGCCCTCCAGACGGAAGAAACGCATATTATTGTGGTGGATTTTACAGAATAGATTATTGAAACGGAATTTTCGACAATACGGTGTTCATCCCATTCATCGGAATCGCAGTGAATACGGAGAATACCATCATTTAATGTGCCAGGTGATGAGTGATGCACAGAAATGTGTGGAATACATAAGAATGCGACCAGAGACGTTTCAAGATCTGCTTGAGCAATGCAAGGAAGATCTGACAAAAGGAGTCGACGAATTTTCAGACACCAATTTCGCCAACGGAGCGTTTGGTTGTCAATGAGTTTATCTTCGTCCATCCTGAATCAAGGGCATTTACTCTGTCCGTATTATGAAGAATACGTCCTTTGGACCGGCCAGCCGTTGTTTGTTTGTTTTTGTGTGTGTGTGTACATGCGGCAAAGCAAAAAGCTGGCCGGGACAAGCCGGCGCCAGCCGGTGACTAGCGTGAACGTCTAACGCCGGCTTCCATGATGGGAAAGAAGAAAAGCCGTGCATTCCGTTTCCCGGCAGTTGACGGCGGCTTAGCGTGAACGCAGCCTAACTCTCTCTCACTGAACCTGTCTGCTCACATGATAAGCGACATACAAGACTATGTTTTTCGATTCCTTGATGGAAGGCACTGAAGATCACAGTAACTGCTAGAAGTGTGGACATTTTTGTTTTAAGTCGTCATCTACAAACACCCACGCTCTTGCAAAATTAATAACAAATCGAATTAATATAATGGTTTTACTTCATCGAATATTGGAAATTATTTTTTCTTTTCACTTTTTTATTGTTTGTTTGTTTTTGTTTTGTTTTGTTGTTGTTGTTTTGTTTTGTTTTGTTTAAGGATGAACAGAAAAACATTGATAAAGAACATCAATAAGAAGATTAGAAAAAGACAAGCAACATTCATAGGATATTTCATGAGGTAAAATAAATTTGAACACCTAGTCATAGTGGGAAAACTGGAGGGAAAGGGAGCACCAGGTAGACCCAGGGAGAAAACATCGGATGGACTTACAAAGTGGCAGAGGACAGAGAGTGTGGGAGATGTACTTGCAGTGACAACGGAAAAATTCGTATTGAGGGCCATGATCGCCAACGCCATGCGAAAGGGCACATGATGATAATGAGATGAATAGAAAGATACTATCATCCGTCTTGCTCTCCTTTTGTATAAAAGTTCAACTTGTGTGAATAAGTGATTGTGACGTCAACTCTGTTTTCGTGAATGAACTATTTTTGGAATGTACGTCTCCTTTTTGTTTGTTTGTTTATTTTTCCTTCGTATGTACTAATTTTTATGAGGAAGGGGGATTTGGAGCACTTGGTCACAACGGGAAAGCTGGAGGGAAAGAGAGCACCGGGTAGACCCAGGAAGAAAATGCTTGAAGGACTTGCAGAGTGGCTGGGGGCGAGGGGGGTGGAGAGATGCTGGGGGCAACGAGAGATAGAGACAGCTGGAAGTCCATGATCGCCAACGCCATGCGGCAGGGCACCTGATGATATTGATGATGTATAATTTGTGTACGTGTGTACTTGTGTGTCCAATGTATTTCTTTTTTTTTTCTTTTTTCTTTGTTTGTGTCTATTTTCTCTCTCGTATGTATTAGTGTATGTAGCCATACACACACATATCATTTTTTATCTATGTATATATACATATATATATATACATATATATATAATATATATATATATATATATATATATATATATATATTGCCTATCCCTCAGTTTTTTAGGGCTACGATATCTCATATTGACAATTTCCATTAATTTGTTTCAGTAATGCGCACTCACATAGTGTGTATACCAGTTATGTGTATCAAGTCATTGAACAGCTTATTATCATTCATTTGCTCATGTAGTATGTACGCAGGTATGTATATGTGTGTTTAATTGTTTACTTAAGTATTATGTATATGTGTACATGTTTATGTATGTTTGTATGTATGTGTGTTTGAATACATATATGTGTGTACAGATGTATGTACGCATGTAATCTGATTTTGACAATCTCCCACTCTCATAACACTGGGGATTCCCCTGTGAAAACGGTGAGTCACACTCAGCGTGCACAGAATATGTGGCAGTTTCACGTAGATTTAACACCAGTTGAACTCCTCTGCCAATGATGATGATGACACCTGTGTAGAGGTATTTAGATACACACCACTGTTTGACACACTACACATAGAGCACACTCAGTTCTGATTGTGAATGGTGATAGTGGTGGTGGTGGTGGTGATGGTGTGGTGGTAATGATATTGATAATGATGATGGTGGTGTGGTGGTGGTGGTGATGGTGGTGGTGGTGGTGGTGGTGGTGGTGGTGGTGGTGGTGGTGATGATGATGATGATGATGGTGGTGGTGGTGATGATGATGGTGGTGGTGGTGGTGGTGATGATGATGATGATGATGATGATGATGATGATGATGATGATGATGTTGATAGATGACGATGATGACACCTTCAATTGGTATTTCTGATGGACACCACCGTTGGACATTTTATTCATAGGTCATACTCTGCATTGATGATGATGATGATGATGATGATGATGATGATGATGATGATGATGATGATGATGATGATGATGATGATGTTGATGTTGATGATGATGAAAATGGTAGATGACGACGATAACACCTTTAAATGGTATTTCTGATGGACACCATAACTGGACATTTTATTCATAGTTCATACACAGCATTGATCATCATCATCATCATCATCTTTTCGTCTTCTGCTTCTTCTTCTCCTCCACTGCCCCTGCCCTTGACCTCGCTGCTGCAAGCTTTGTCTCCTCCTCTGCCGTCTTCGCCTTCGCCTTCTGTCCTGATGGTGCCGCCTTCGCCTTCTGTCCCGCCGGTGCCGCTCTGGCCTTCTGTCCCGTTGGTGCCGCCTTCGTCGCCACCTCAGCCGCCACCATATGACTGTGATAGGCTGAAACTATGCCTTTTTAATGCTCAGTCGGCATGCACTGGTGACAAAGCCGATGTTATTGCTGACTTTGTCGCAGATGAGCATGTTGACATTGCTTTTATCACGGAGACATGGCTTAATCCCCTTGGTCACGAACCTATACTTGCTAGCCTCACTCCGAGTGGTTACAGGCTTGCTTCTTTCCATCGCTCATCCCGAGGTGGCGGTATCGCCATCCTCTACAACGACTCACTCCATTCCCGCCTATCTTTCTCGCAGTCTCTGCCTTTCTCCCATCCTTCTTTCGAGCACGTTGAAGTATCCTTCCAATCCACCCCTCACCCCATCACCTTCTCCTGTGTCTATCGACCCCCACCTAGCTCTGCCAACAAACTCACCACATCCATGTTTCTCTCTGACTTTGACCAATTGCTTGACCACTACTGCCTCTTACCTGGAAGTCTCATCATTCTAGGTGATATCAATGTCCACTATGACAACATTCACCGTTATGACACAAGACATATCATCAACTCTCTGTCCAATCACAATATGACTCAACACATTTCTGAACCAACCCATCAAAAAGGTCACATTCTTGACTGGATCATTTCTCGTGATCATCACAATTCCGCTACTGACAACTGCTTAGTTCTTTCTACCCGTCTAACTTCAGCCCTTCCATCTGACCACTCTGCAATTCTCTGTTCTCTCGACATTTCTCCTCCTTCCCGTACCATGCGCACAGTGACTCGACGCAATCTCAAATCTATCGACCTCTCCACATTTTCATCTGATGCCTCCCGTCTCCTTTCTGAAAAGTCACATAACCTTG
>JAPXFY010000032.1:10899389-10904389 GCA_030674185.1 Monoplex corrugatus | reverse complement strand
TACCTGTGTGCATGCAAGGCAAGTTGGAGTTGTGAAGGATCACATGCACTTTCATGTGGTGTATGTTTATGTTCATGAAAAGAAACAGCAGCGTTACAGTAAGTACGAGCTGATCAATGGAAGTGGTCTCTCTGTCTTGTGAAAAGTCTGGCATGACATACAACGTATGAGGCCACACATATTGCGTTTCCTCATTTAGGGGCTTATGTCAGGTTGGATAGATATATCTGCTACTGGTAACCTGGAACCCAGTACTACCTGTTACAGGGTCGAATTGCTGGCGACTAAACCAGCACCCCCACCAGTCCTCTCAGGAGGATGGTGAGGAGGGTGGCTAGAAACCCTGGTGGAAATAAATAGACCCATCAAAGGGCGCCAGCTCTGGAGAGCTACCCGCGGCCATCTAGCTAAGGGAGTAAACCCTGACAGTAAATCCGGTGTGGAGCCCTAAGGCGGTTGGATGGCAAACTTTGTCACTTTCCAGCAGCTCCTGCGGCTGCGCTTGGACCAAAACGTAACAGCCCTGCTGTTCCTTTGGATCTCTCAGCGAGGTGGAGAGGGGGAACAAGTTGCATGGGCAACAGTCTGTCTTCCATATTCCACTGCCCAGGCTTACATCCACCCATTCATCCACAAACACTCTGCACCTACGACCTGGAGAGGACACTCCAGCTTCGCCTACTAGCACTTGTGTCGACACAACACGGAAAGCAACAGATACTGGTGATAAGTCATTGCTCAATTGGTGTAGAGTTGATGCCAGGGGTTGCTTTTGACGGTGGGAGAGACCTTCGTGTCTTACTGGACAGCTATCGCCCGCCTAAGCTGGGCAGCCCTCAGCCAATTAGGTGCTGTCCCGCCACAACCTGCCTTCTTCATTGGGTGCATGAAGATTACGAGAAAATCTGACAAGCAGGTCCTTAATTACCGCACCAATCAAAAGAAAAACTTCAAATTTAATGGGCTCTCCCAAGATCTGCAAGACATCAGCGACGCCAGAAAGACGGCCGTCATAAACAGCGAGCTAAAGAGGCTCAATGTGGACATTGCCACTCTGCAGGAAACACGGCTGGCTGACTCAGGAACACTAAAGGAAAGGGACTACACCTTGTTCTGGCAAGGAAAGAGTTCTGATGCCCCAAGAGAGTACGGAATAGGCTTTGCAGTAAGGAACAGCCTGCTGAACATGATTGAACCAGGCAGCGGCGGTTCAGAGCGACTCTTGACACCTACTAAGGGTATGTCACTCTCATCAGCGTTTATACCCCAACTCTGTCCGCCTCTCCAGACGCCAAGGATGAGTTCTACGAAAATCTTGCATCAACCATAAGGAACATCCCCAGGACAGAACAACTTGTTCTCCTGGGCGACTTCAACGCCAGACTGGGTGCAGACAATGACCCATGGCCCGCCTGCCTCGGTTCCTTTGGAGTGGGGAAATTGAATGAGAATGGACAGCGACTGCTTGAGTTTTGTGCCTGCCATGAAGTGTGCATCGCCAACTCCTTCTTCAAGACGAAGCCTCAACCCAAAGTCTCTTGGAGGCACCCACGCTCAAAACATTGGCACCAATTGGATTTGATCCTAGTAAGACGCGCCGCTATCAAAAACGTTCTCCACACTCGTTCTTATCACAGCGCAGACTGCGACATAGACCACTGTCTGGTATGTTGCAAGATCAGGCTGCAACCAAAGAAGTTCCACTGCTCAAAGAAACAAGGGAACCCTCGCATTGACGTCAGCAAGATGTCTCAGCCAGATCTTGTAGAACAGTTCGCAGAGGCCTTTGAGAGAGAATATGATGCATTGCAGCCCAGAGACTCTGCCACAGAGAGATGGGAACGCTACGAGACACCATGCACCGCATTGCTATGGCCACTTTTGGGAAGAAAACTGTGAAGTCCCACGATTGGTTTGAGGCCAAATCATCAGAGATGACTCCACTATTGAGGCCAAGCGCGCTGCACTCACCGAGTATAAGCTGTCACCCAGTGAGAAGAACATGCAAATCCTCAGGGCTGCCAGGAGTAAGGTTCAGCTTAACGCCAGGCGCTGCGCAAACGAGTACTGGACAGAGCTCAGCGAAGAGATGCAGAGTGCTGCTGAAAGAGGCAACATCCGAGGAATGTATAATGGCATTAAGAAGGCACTGGGACCAACACAGAGCAAGACCGCCTCCCTCAAATCCTCCATTGGGGAAGTAATCAGCGATCCTAGCCAACAGATGGAGAGATGGGCTGAACTATACTCCGACCTCTACTCCACAGAGAACACGGTGTCTCCCTCAGCCCTCGATGCCATCAAGTGCATGCCAGTCATGGAAGAACTTGACGCAGAGCCAACTGTGGACGAACTCAGCAAGGCCATTGATAGCCTGGCATCAGGCAAGGCACCTGGCAACGACGGAATTCCCCCAGACCTCATCAAGCACTGCAAGAATACTCTTCTGCACCCTTTGCACGCAGTCCTCTGTCAGTGTTGGAATGAGGGAGCTGTGCCGCAGGACATGAGGGACGCCAAGATCGTCACCTTGTACAAAAAAAAGGGCGAAAGGAGCGACTGCAACAACTACAGAGGTATCTTACTCCTCAGCATTGTTGGCAAAGTCTACGCTCGGGTCCTCCTAATCCGCCTGCAGAAACTGGCTGAACGCGTCTACCCGGAACCAAAGTATTGTTTTCGAGCAGAGAGATCCATGGTAGACATGGTCTTTTCCCTTCGCCAAATCCAGGAGAAGTGCAGAGAGCAGCGGATGCCCCTGTATGTGGCATTCATTGACCTCACCAAGGCCTTTGACCTAGTCAGAAGAGATGGCCTTTTCAGGGCTCTCCGAAAAATTGGCTGCCCCCTCCCCCAAACTGCACAGCTTAATTGAGTCCTTCCACTCCAACATGAAAGGGACGGTACAGTTCAACGGAAACCTCTCCAAGCTCTTCGACATACGCAGCGGTGTGAAACAAAGCTGCGTCCTAGTCCCAACCCTCTTTGGAATCTTCTTTGCTCTCCTCCTGAGGCATGCATTCAGCACGGCACAAGAAGGGATCCACCTGCGGCCAAGATCAGATGGCAGGCTCTTCAACCTCGCCTGCCTCAGAGCAAGGACAAAGGTCCATGAAGCCCTCATCAGAGACATGCTATTTGCTGACGATGCCGCAGTTGTGACCCATACTCAGCGGGACTTGCAGTCACTAATGGACCGCTTCTCCCAGGCCTGCAAAGATTTTGGTCTGACCATCAGTCTTAAGAAAACAAACGTCCTGGACCAAGACACGCCATCTCCACCAGCCATCATCATTGATGACTACGAGCTTGAAGCCTTCCATCAATTCACCTATCTTGGGTCCACCATCACCGATAACCTCTCCCTTGACGCAGATATCGACAAGAGGATCGGGAAGGCAGCCATAACACTAGCCCACCTCACACAAAGGGTGTGGACAAATCCCAAGCTGACCACGAAGACAAAGATGGCTGTATACAACGCCTGTGTCCTCAGCACCTTGCTTGTATGGCAGCGAGGCGTGGACCACGCATGCTCATCGGGAGAAAAGGCTCAACACCTTCCAGCTGAGAAGCCTACGGCGCATACTCGGCATTCCTGGCAAGACAAGGTGACCAACACCGAATTCCTGACCCGCGCTGGTCTCCTAACCATGCATACCATGCTGAGACAGCGTCGGCTGCGCTGGTTGGGCCACGTTCGCCGCATGAAAGATGGTCGCATCCCAAAAGACATCCTTTATGGTGAGCTTGCCACAGGGCAGAGAAACACTGGCCGCCCACAGCTGAGATACAACGACATTTGCAAACGTGACATGAAGGCGCTTGAGATCAACACTGAGTCCTGGGAGGACCTCGCAGACGACCACAACAGCTGGAGAACCACTCTAAAGAAACAGCTGCGGATTGGTGAGGACAAACTGTCAGCTGCTGCAGCAGAAAAGCGAGTTCACAGAAAAGGGATGACAGCCAACAGACCAGCATCAGCATACACATGCAACCACTGCGACAGAGACTGCCTCTTTCACTTTGGTCTCTACAGTCACAGGCGATGCTGCTTGGACCAAGCAGACAGCCCATCTAGACATTAGAACGGATGTACTGTGTCCATGGTCAGCCATGACCGAAGGAGGCCTACATTTAGGGGCATATACATGTTTGCTACCATTCGTAATTCTGGATCTTAACCTAAAGCTTTTCTACGTCCTTGCAGATGTAAAGAAAACAGACAAAACAACAACAACAACAACAAACAAACAAACAGACGAACAGCTCTGCTAAACCTGAGAAATGTAATGGATTAAAAAAAACGAATACAAAAAGCAACACCAACAAAAGATTTCGATCATTCTAACATTCTTTCTATCTCTTTGGAAACAAACTTTTTTCAATCAGGCTACTTCTTTAGAGATGAGTGTGAACATATGTCTGTTTGTTTGTTTGTATACACACACACACACACACACACATATATATATATATATATATATATATATATATATATATATATATATATATATATATATGTGTGTGTGTGTGTGTGTGTGTGTGTGTGTGTGTGTGTGTGTGTGTGTGTGTGTGTGTGTGTGTATGTATATATATATCTGAGTAGGCGCCCTTACACACGTGGATGTGTGTGTGTCTGTGTGTGTGTGTGTGTGTCTGTGTGTCTCTGTGTGTGTGTGTGTGTCTGTGAGTGGATTTGCCTTTGCATGTGTGTGTGTGTGCACATGCAAGTTAGGATAGGGTGGACGGCACAATTTATTTTCATAATAAGAAATGACAGTTTTGATACAGACTTACTATGTTTTGTATCTGTTCTGTTTGTGTTGTAGTAAAGTCGTGCACAAAAACGATAACGTCATGGTCTGCATCTTCTCATGTATACAAGGTCTCTGCTATCAAGATCTAAGAAAAATTCAAATAAAAAAAAGAAAAGAAAAATGGGCCAATGGGACCATTTATTAATTTTAAATAAGGGACATTGTTTCATACTAACA
>JAPXFY010000032.1:10861889-10894389 GCA_030674185.1 Monoplex corrugatus | reverse complement strand
ATTGCCAACAGGTGCGGATTAATATCTTTTCTCAAGTCAGTTTCAATGTAGTTGATATCAAAAGTAGCAGTGGATAATTCCCAGAGGGGTAGAGGACAACATATCAGTTTATGTGAAACTTTTTTAGGAACTACTCTGCAAATTTCGAAGAGCTCATTTGTGTAACTGGATATTGTTTCTTGTGCCTTTATTGTTCTTGCTCTCTTGGGGAAATGGATGTCAGACCGAATTTTAAGATCCGTGTCAACATAGTTATCTACTGCATTTGCTCTAACTATATATTTAGCAGCTGATAACTTCCTCCAGTCTTCCAAAGGAAGGATGCCGGCTATTTTATATACTTCTTGTGTTTTTGTATACACCGGTACCCCAAGAGCACATTTAACAGCTTTACTATCTAAGCTTTGAAGTTTTTTCAAATAACATTTTGGGGCTGAAAAATAGACCTCTTGGCCATAAGCCAACTTTGATCTGACTAAAGCTGTAACAAGATGTAATAACGTTTTAGCGTCCTGCCCCCATGACTGTTTACTAATTATTTTTATTAAATTAAAGCTTTTCACGGCTTTGTATAACAAGGCATCAATATGTACTTTCCATTGTAAACTAGAAGTCAAGTGAACTCCCAGAAATTTCACCTGAGTGGTATATTTCAGTTCCTCATTATCAATTTTGAACAGTGGTAACTCTTTAGGACTGAAACCATTATTAAAAAGAATCATATGAGTCTTTTCATTGGATATTTCCAGACCGTTAACTTTTAAGTAAGTGGAAATGTGATCAATTTCACGTTGATAGATCTTTTTAATATAGGTTATTTCTCTTAAGGAAGTCTTCCTTTTCAACGAAACGTTCATCCAGAGCGCTATATCATCAGCGTATTGAGCTAAGTTCACATTGTTTGAGACTTGTGATGGCAGGTCATTGATCAAAATATTAAATAAAAGAGGAGATATTATGGAACCCTGTGGAATTCCCATGTTTACAGGTCGTTTTTCAGAGTATGTATTACTTATTTTAGTGACTATACTTCGATTACTTATAAATGCTTTGATGAAATAATAAATATTACCTTTGAGACCAATATGTTTCAATTTCAACAAAAGTCTTGCATGCCAGATTTGATCATACGCTTTTTTAAGATCAAAAAAGGTAGCTAAGACATTTTTCCTTCTCGCAAACTGAGTTTTTATTTGAGTTGTTAATTTGACTAAATGGTCTGTCGTCGATCTACCTTTTCGAAATCCAGACTGGTTAATAGGTATTATATTATTTTTCTCACAAAAATAAGTCAGTCGATTCAGAGTAATTTTTTCCATTAGTTTCGAAACATGGGATGTAAGCGAGATAGGCCTTAACTACCTGTATCAGAGCGTGGTTTATTAGCTTTCAGTACAGGTATCACAATTGAATTCTTCCAAATGTCAGGTATGTGACCACTTTCCCAGCATTTTAGTATGATATGGTGTAAATATTTAATCCATTTCTCTGGTAAATGATTTAAAAGCGTATACGAACTGCCATCCAGACCTACAGCCGATTTTTTATTGTTCAAAGAGAGAAGAGCATCTTTAAGTTCTTGTAACGTAATTTTTGAATTTATGTACATGTGGCTATCGGGGGGAGGATCTGAGTATTCTACAGATTCCTCAATTTTCCGTCTTTTCTCCTGAATTGGTGGAGACAAGCTACTGGAATTATTTGCTCTTGAAAAGAACTGTACAAATTCTTCAGCTTTCTCAGATGACGAAGGAAATTCACTGTCTCTAATCTTAATAGGAAACTGTTGTAAATGAAATCCATTTTTCATTTCTTTGACCTTATTCCAAATTTTAGGAAGATCTTTAGGACCGGAAATTTGTTGAGAACAGAAATCTGACCAATAACTCTTTTTGGCTTGGGCTATGACCTTGTTTGAATGAATCTTTGTCATTTTCATATTGTAATGGTCTTCTGGAGATTAAGTTTTTAAGTAGGTTTTATACATTTTCTTTTTTTCGTTCTTAGCTTCTTCACATAATTGATTCCACCAGCTATTTCCAACAAAATTACCTTTGTTTACATTTTTCCTTTTTGGAATTGAATCTTTTGCTGCCTCATGTAATGTGTTTGTGAAGTGTGAATACATATAATTAACACTGTCGCTCTCGTTGAACGTGCAATCTTTTCCCATTAAGATCGTGTGGTATTTTACCCAGTTTGCACGGTTGTACAAATATCTAGGAATACAGTCATCTTGTTCTGGTGCTTTAGCAAATAATTCATTCATGTGTGTGTGTGTGTGTGTGTGTGTGTGTGTGTGTGTGTGTGTGTGTGTGTGTGTGTATGTGTGTGTGTGCATGTGTGCGTGTGTGTGTGTACTTGTGCGTGTGTGTGTGTACTTGTGCGTGTGTGTGTGCATGCGTGTTTGCACGCATATGTGCTTAAAGACCTGCTCATTATTACTATTATTATTATTATCATTATTATTATTGTATTATAAAAGTCATAATATTGGGGATGCATACAAATATGCATGCTTATATGATCAGCTAGCTAGCTACATAGATAAATTGAGAGATACATTAATAGATAAAAAGAAGGAGAAGAGGAAAAGGAGGAAGAAGAGGAAGAGGAGGAAGAAGAAGAAGAAGAGGAAGAAGAAGAAGAAGAGGAAGAAGAAGAAGAAGAAGGAGAAGGAGAAGGAGAAGGAGACGGAGACGGAGACGGAGAAGGAGAAGGGCAAGGGCAAGGGCAAGGGCAAGGGCAAGGGCAGGGCAAGGACAAGGACAAGGACAAGGACAAGGACAAGAAGAAGAAGAAGAAAAAAAACAATAATAATCATCATCCTCTTCTCAAACAGAACGGAACAGCAGGGAATTTTCAGTCTTTTTCTCGTAATTTTTATATCTGGTGTTTGTTTGTTTGTGATCCTACTCACGCTGCTTCGACCAAGCAGACCGCCCATCTAGACATTAGAACGAATGTACTTTGTCCATGGTCAGCCATGACCGAGGGAGATCTTACGCTTGAAAATTTGCGCCTATCTTGCCTTGTTGTATTGAATACGCGTTCTTATTCTTTTTTCGTTTTTTTTTTCTGGTTTCATCATCAACATCATCATTATCATTATTATCAGCAGCAGCAGCAGCATCATAACAATAACAACAACAATAATACTAATAACGATGATAATCATAATGAAAAGGAGAGCAATAACAATAGCATAGTAACAGCAATGATAACAATAGTAATAACAATAACAATAATAATAATGATAATAATAATAATAACAATATAATGATGATGATGACGATAATAACAATAATAATAATAATTATTATTATTATTATAATAATACAATATAATAATGATAATAATAGTAATAATAATAATAATATCAATAATGATAATAATGATAATGATCATGGTCATGATAGCAAGAAGAACAAGAATAAGAATGATGTGAGGATAATAATAACAACAACAATGATAATAATAATGATGAAAAAAATAATAGTAATGACAGCAATAACATAGTATAATAACATATAACAGTTATGATAATAATCTTATTATAACAATAATAACAACAATAATAATAATAATGATTATGATGATAATGATAATGATATTATTGCTATTATTATTATTATCACTATCATTATTATTATCATTGATAATAGTAACAATAATAATAATGATGTGGTAATAATGATAATAATGATGATGATGATAATAACAATTGTAATAATAACAATAATGATAATGATAATAATAATGATGATAATAATAATAATGATAATAGTAATAATGATAACAATGATAAAAAAAATAATAACAATCATCATCATCATCATAACAATAATAATAATAATGATAATGATAATGATAATAATAATATAAAGAAGAACAAAAATAAGGATGACATTCATGAGGAGCCAAATCTTGGTTTAAGAATGGAACTCAACCACACATTGTTATCACCCTAAAGCAGTGAGCCAGCAGCAACCAAACAGGCGTTACACAAAGCACACTGAGGGGGGAAGATGGTTTAGTATGTGTGATCCCATACTCTCGCTGTCATCCTTAATATATAGATGAAAAATAGATAGACAGACATACAGACAGATAGACTGGTAGGTAGGTAGGTAGGTGGGTAGATAGGTAGGCAGGTAGGTTGGTAGGTAGACAGACAGATAGATAGATAGTGTGTACATGTGTGTGTCTGATGTATATGTGTGCATGTGTGTGTGTGTGTGTATGTGTGTGTGTGTGTGTGTGTGTGTGTGTGTGTGTGTGTGTGTGTGTGTGTGTGTGTGTGTGTGTGTGTGTGTGTGTGTGTGTAATAACATATGTCAGTTGAAAATAAAATCAATTATCTAAATAACTGAGAGACAGACAGGCAGAGACACAGAGACAAAGACAGAGAGACACAGACAGACGGAGATGGAGAGAAAACCAGAGTCAGACAGAGGGAGAGACAGAGAGAGACACAGTGAGAGACAGAGAGACACAGAGAAAAGAAGACAAATGGTTCGTTTGTGTCCTTGATAAAACAGACCAATGCACATCCCATTAGCTGTCAATCAAGTCAGTACGGGACTCCAGCCATTTGAAAAGTTTATTTTCGTTCCATTGTCTCCGTTTCTCCATGACCATGTTGAAGGTGTACATAAAGGGGTTAAGAGCAGAGTTCAAGGGCAGTACGAAGATTGCTAAAGCTACATTCACCTCTCCAGGAATGGGAACACCAACAGATGCCAACAGACCACACAGTCCAATGGGAAACCAGCACATGAAGTCTGTGACAGCCACACTGATCAACCGCCGAGCTATGGTTATATCTTTGGACACTTTTGTTGTGCTGGTTCTCAAAGCATTCTTCTGTACTGACCAGTAGATGAACGCTTGGCCTGCTGAGATGAGTAAGAACAGAACGAAGTTAAGGACTATCATAATACTGAAAGAATACGTTTGTCCTTTAAACTTTTGTCTCGTTACTGGTAGTGGAATACATATTCCTGTATGTCCATAAAACTCCCAGTGTGATGTCATTCGAAGTAAAGGCAACATGGCAAGAAACCAGCCAACCAACCAAGTCAGCAAACAAGTCATTGCTGCTGATGTTTTCTCAAATCGAATAGTGCTGAATGGAAAACGAAGAACAATAAAACGGTCTAGTGTGATGAGCCAGATGATCAGAGCTGATACTTCACTGGACAGCAGAGACAGAAATCCTGCCACCTTACAGGCCACACTGTTCATCCACATGTCATCATAATGGAGATATTTACCACGGAAAATTTCATCAGCCACACCAATAATTCCAATGTAGACACCCATCAAAAAATCAGCCACAGTCAGGTTAGTGACAAACACACTGAAGCCACTTGCAGAGGCCCTCTTCCGTGAACAAAAACGAACGATGAAGCAGAAACAATTACCTGTCACTGACGAACAACCGATCATCCACAAAAACACACGATACATTTCTGATTGTAGTAAATCTTCACATGATGAAATTTCGTCTTTGGGGGCGTAGCAAAATGTCTCATCAAAGTTAGGTGGGAGCATTTCTTTACAACAAAGTTTATAGTTTTGTGTTGATATAATACGTAGATAGGACAGACCTTGAAATAGATCAGGTGTAAAGGTTTTCACTGGACTGCCCTCCATATACAGCTGAGCTAAGTGTGGTAGCAACTGCAAACCCTCTTCAAGAACTGTATGAACCAAAGTAAAACTTAGATTTATTTTCTGCAAATACACAAACTGTGACAATGCTTTTGAATCAAACAATGTTAGGGTTGTGTGTGAAAGGTCTATGGTTGTTAAAACACTTTGCATGGTAATGGAGGATGGATCTGTGTGAAGCACAGTGAGAGGATTCCTGGACAGGGACAGTGTCTTCAGATTCTGTAAATTAACAAAAAGTGTCATGCTGACATTTTGCAGTTTATTGTCACTGAGATCAAGAAGCATTAAATTCAATAATTTTACGTCAGTCATGAAAGTCACAGAACATAGGGCAAGAATCAGATATGTAAGATAAGTATTGTGACTTAGATCTGATGGCTTCAAACCTGAACCTGTGGCATCCAAAGAGCGCAGCTGAGGAAATTTTTCTGGAAGGAAAAGCTGAGGACATAGAAAAGAGTGGCCTTGACACAGGCATTCTACAGGACATATCATGGTGCAGAGCATTTCATCATCATGCAATGGGCAGTGAGGCCAGCCATCACACAGGTGGTTGCCATGCACACATACTGTGGAAGATCTGCACCTGAAGAATCCTGGGCACACAGTGCCCTCACAGCCTTTTTCGTCTTCATGATAGATACAGTCATACATTCCATTACACCATGTGTAGACAGGCAGGCAGTCGTTGTACTCACCAAAACAACGATAATGTGTTTCAGGACAAGACTGACTATGGTTCATTGGGGTTGAAATGAATATGTGGATACCATCAAAGTTGATGAGGGCTGGTGATGGGTATTTGATATTCGTTGTATTCTTTAGTTCCTTAATGGAGCAGTCCTTTTCATCAGAATGATCCAGACAGTGAGACTCTAGGTCACACACGTAACTGTAGCTCACACACTGACCATTAGTACACGTAAACATGGAATCACAAGGAGGATGCTGACAGAAAGACTCATCACTCTCATCCTGACAGTCAGGTCTGAAGTCACACACCAAAGTAAACGGCAGTGTTACGTCGTTTACACATAGAAATACAGGAACAGGAATGACGTGTTGTTCTGCAAAATGATAGATGCCCGCTGTAGTCAGTAACGAGTAATTTAAAAATGTACAGGGGAAGGTATGGTCCTTACCACACATATTATATCCATGGGAACCACACAAAAGAAATGTATGTGTCCTATGACCACCTGGACACGTGGTCAGAAACAGATTTATTGTATTGTTCATGGACTGGGTGCTGGTGAAGGATATTGCTTTGGGGTGATGATCCTTCTCTGAGGTATGGCGCTTTTTGAATTCACAGATTGCCCCCAAGTCCAGTATATTCTCCTCCTTGCACTTGTTCAAGTGTATCACATGAACGTGTTGTGTTAAACACATTCCCTCTGAGAACCAGTACCTAACGTTGTCAACAGGACGAAATATAACAGTCCTGTCAAGTCCCACAACAGAGAATCTGTACATGTTGGACACAGACCTGTCACCAAAACGCAGACCAACCAAAATATTTTCAAAAGCTATCCAGCTGAAATTTTTCATAACTGTATACCAGTTGCGGATACACTTTGGCATTCCAAGTGTGGCTCCCAGAGAAGTACAGAACGCTAAGGCTCTCGTCTCAGCTGCATGTTCAGCGCGGTTGAATCTATTAAGATCATATGTCATCACGTGCCTGTAGCAGTGGTTACATAATGAGACATCTCCCTGACACTCAGGACTGCTGAAGGGACAGTGTTCTGTTTCATCCTGTCTATCCACACAATCTGTTCTGAGGTTACAGTCCAGGTGGTGCCGAAAGCTGGAATAGTTGTCCACAGAACAGTTGAACATACCGTAGAGAGTATTTGTCAGTTTGGGGGGCATTTTCTCTTCAGGGTGAAATGAAAATAAAATATGGAAATGCGAAGAAGGATTCCCTAAATTCCCACCAGATAAGGAAATCTTTAATTCTGTCGTCTTGAACACGTGGGCAAAATACAGGAATATTGAAATTCTTCTGCTCCGGAACACAAGCATTTCTAGTTCGTTGTAATTCTGAGTGTACAGTGAAATTTGTACTGTTCCAAACTTTCTCACACTGATCATGATAACGTTGCCAGGTGGGATGGTCACACTGCAGTGGACAAACCTTGGTGTGTGTGGCCTGGCTATAAGTGCTACGTAGCCAGAGGTTGAGGAGGTCAACACGGCGGTCATGAAAGTGGACGACTTATTTCTGAAGTGATCTAAAACAACGATGTACACATTGACAATTTATATTTGAATTTCATATAAAGCAGTGGCACATACATCGACTATACATTTTGGGATTTTTAGGTTCTCTTAAGCAATGACTCTTGCACCAACACATCTTCTTGGACTAAAATCTATCAGGTTTTTTTTTTCAGTTGCGTGAATGAACGTTCTTCTGTACACGCTGTGTGGGCAGTACATGTATGTCGTGGCACAGTTTGTCTTTGGTGGGCGTTTTCATTTATCCATAAGCCATCTAACATGTACTTGATTACAGGAGCTTACACGTGTATATCTGATGTTCTGCGGCAGCACTTATTCATATATGTTGACATGGGAGATCTAACAAACCTCCACTTTTTGCCCACCAGGCAGTAGGTATCCCAGCAGGATCAACCCAGACCCTCTTATTGAAGGTCCAGTAACTGACCCACTTGAGTATCACGCCCATCTGAATCATATGCAAGAAAGACGTGCACATCAATACTTTTTCCTCTTACTTTGAATCAGCTATATGTCACTTTCATCCAGGTAGTTAATTTCTAAGTATTGCCTTTAATTTCACTACCAGAGCTTTAGATGTCTCGATAAAGTAGAGTTGTGCAGTTTGTGAATCACTAACAAGAAAATGATAAGAGTTCTCCATACTGTGTGAAATCGTGCTAAGTAGTTTTAAACGCTTACTGAAGAGAATAGGCTCTAAACTGAACCCTGTGGGACATCATACCTATTGTAAACAAGGAGTTTACCTAATGTTACTGATGACAATGAGTTTAACAAGTAAAGTATGGCTTCAACAACTCACGAATCATTTCAATGCAGACAAGTGTGGATATTTTTTTCAAATGAAAAAAGAGCACATACTTTGTTTCCATTGGATCATCAAGAATATGCAAAAACTCCACACATGTCTGTTGTTCATGTTTGCAGGTAATCATAATGATTCGTATTTTGTTTGCTTTGTTCGAACATTTTCTTTTTCATTGCTGCTTTGTTGTTTTTTCCTTTGTATTGATGATATTGTTGTTGCTCTTCTTCTTCTTCTTCTTCTTCTTCTTCTTCTTCTTCTTCTTCTTCTTCTTCTTCTTCTTCTTCTTCTCCTTCTTCTTCTTCTTCTTCTTCTTCTCCTTCTTCTTCTTCTTCTTCTTCTTCTTCTTCTTCTTCTTCTTCTTCTTCTTCTTCTTCTTCTTCTTCTCCTTCTCCTTCTTCTTCTTCTTCTTCTTCTTCTTCTTCTTCTTCTTCTTCTTCTTCTTCTTCTTCTTCTTCTTCTTCTTCTTCTTCTTCTTCGCATTCTTCTTCGCATTCTTCTTCTTCTTCTTCTTCTTCTTCTTCTTCTTCTTCTTCTTCTTCTTCTTCTTCTTCTTCTTCTGTTATTGTTAGTATTATGTTTTATTGTTCTTGTGTTGTTGTTTTCGTTCTTGTTGTTGTTATTCTTATTGGATTGCTTCCCAAAACGTCGTGGCATGTTCTACACAGCCTGACACTCCTGCGATGCCTCCTTGTTGGACTGACAAATCCAGGAACTCGTTTCTCATATGCTATTTTAATTTCGAGGTTCAGAAATTATATTGGCTTTATCTAGCTAATATCACTTGAGTTCTGCTGGTCCAGAATGTACACTCCATCAGAGTGTCCACTGGCTACTGATCTTCATGTTCCTCCATGCTGACCTTATCCGTTTGTGGAGCCATTCGAGGACACTTCTACAATAGATAAGGTATTCCGTTACGCTAAGGTATTCCGTTACGTGATGATTTGACTCTGGCTTTCGCCATGACTTAATTTACTACATACAGTGTTGGTCGCTTATAATCAAACATTTTCTCTGGTATTGCAGACCGAACCAGGTCCTGGATTTCAAGCGGTGCCTCGCTCTGAGCGTTGGATTATGTTTTCCTCAGATGCTGTTCCAGCACTTCTATATGCACTGTGAGTGACCTGGACTTAGGCTGTTCAAATAGCTTCGTGGCAAACTGGAAAGGGTCTTTAAAGAAGCGATCTTGGGTCTTCTTCTTTTTGCTCCTTCTCCTCCTCGCTGATTCTGATTTGCAAGGGGTGCTATATTTCACTTTGAGGTCTTTCCATAGTCTGTCTAGCCTTTGCTTCTCAAATTCTGGAGCAGCCTTTATTTGTTTCTTCAGAATAAAATCCTTTTCTTCCTTCTGATTTCCTCCATTTGACGGTGGCATCTGGATTTCTGGGGAGGAGTTTTCACTTTTGACTGCTTTACTCCAAAAGCATCCCTGCAAGTACAATATCTCCAAAAGTGGCTTACGTGTGTTCCAGGGTGCTTCTTCCTTGTAGCGCATCCAGTTTTTGGACAATATCTCTCTCCAGCCTTTCCCATTCTTCTTTTGCACTTGCAGATGGCAAGTTCAGTTTCTGGCGTTAGCATCAAGAGGCTATACAAATTCCTCGTCTGAACCAACAGCGTGGATGTGCTCGGCACTGTGGTTTACTTCCTGGCCTTGGTTTTTCTGACGTCTTATCTGCTGGTGCATTGCAATGCTGTTCGTTCACCCTTTTCGTTCTGTGATTTGCATGCCCATCTTGGTGGAGAATCTTCTTCCGCAGACACGTGGGAATTCCATTTGTCACATATTCATTGCCCATTGTGCATTTTCTAACGTGATTGGGTTAGTGTCAATTGATTCATTATGCTCTCCTCCTTTTGGTGAATCCTGAGAGCACTTTTGTTTCTTTCTTGAACTAGAGGCAAGTTAAGGAAAGGCAAGATTGGGAGCCAGCCCACAAAGTCCATAAGTCTGGTCTTTCCCAGTGTGATCCAATCTTTCCCAGCTGTCCATCAGACTAGTCCTGGCAGTCAATGGTCAAGCCATGTGTCGGTATTAAGAAAGTCTGGGGAGAGCTGGACAGCAGAAGGTCCTCAGAGGAGAAACCCTCATCAAGCAAGTGTTTTGTCCCTTCTCTCATGACACTCTAAGGGGGCCAGGCTGCACCCAGGTCATGACTTCCGGATGCCCCTCTGCTGTCGCCATTTTTTTCTTAGAAATTTGTTCTCGACCTGGAATCGAACTTGGGCATCATAGGTGGTCAGGTTTCTCAAGGCAAAGTCACCCTTGTAATATATGTCTTAACCATTTGGCTATCACTCACCAGCAACATACAGGGGAATTTTAAGCCTTCTGAAGTTCACTTTTGTTCCTCCTGGTCAAGATCCAGCTGGAGCTCTTTTCCACTGCCTCTGCAATTACCTTTCGGGCTCTGGTCATCTGTCTCCCTGAAAATGATAACGCTTCCATGTAGCCATCTGCTTTTTGACTGTTCCATTTGAGCTGCGAACTTTCTCTCGTGCAAGCAAGAGTTTTATTTTCCCCCACTCACTTGGATACATGTGTATATAGGTGACTCAATATGGGCATCTACTTCAAAGTATAGTTTTAATTTTAAAACAAAGTCGACACAGGTTTGAACAAAAAGTTTAGTGTACTAACCAAAGGACTGGAACAATGTTCATGCAAACACAGAAACGAACAAAACACTTACTGGTTTTGACCTTTGGGTCTTTTAAAGGTTACAAAAATGTGAGAAAAAATAACACACACAAAAAAGAAAATGTGATAAGTCAAGGAGAAGATAACTATCTATTTTTAGATAAAAAGCTATACTTTTGTGGTTGACACCATACAATAATATGCATTAAACTATGTACCCATACTTACATATCTCTCTATATATATATGTGTGTGTGTGTGTGTGTGTGTGTGTGTGTGTGTTTGTGTGTGTGTGTGTGTGTGTGTGTGTATAGATAGATTAGGTAGATAGATAGATAGATAGATAGATAGATAGATAGATAGATAGATAGAGAGAGAGAGAGAGAGATAGAGAGATAGATAGAGAGATAGATATTACATATAACTACGTGTACATATACGTACATTGAAGTATATAGAGAAATAGAATAGAAAAGGGGGAAAATTTATACTGCAATGATATTACCTATATACCACCACCAAGACATTTCCTTGGCTTGATTTTGCAAATAACAGATACATGCATATATGGCAGTAATGATGTGGAGTTTGGAAGAAGTGAAGTCAGGTGGAAGGTTAGGTACAGGAGGGCAGGGGAGACAAGGCAGGGATAGAGATGTAAAACATCTGAGTCTGCAACATGATGCAGTAGCTGACAATATAAATGATTTGTTTTGATTCCACTCTATCTTTTGTGAGGACTGTATTGTCTTAGAGGTAAGCTCGAGACCTCTTTGGCAAAACAAAATTGTTTCATTTTTGTAGGCCATATTTTCCTCTATGTTCAATTTACAGTGCACTTCGGCTTGGTGGGCAGTGTCTTATTGTTGTTATATATATGTTATTGAGAAAGCAATAGGTTTAACTCTTCCTCACCATCCTCCCCCTCCTCCCCTGTCAAGCATGAAATACTACACCACATCAAAAAGGGAAACATCCATCCCCCTAGAACCACACACAACAACCCTACTTACACTGGTCAGGCACAGTGTGTGTATGAATTGTGTGTGGTGTGTGCAGGGGTATGTGTACGTGAATACATACATATGATCGCGGAGCGTGTACGTGTGAGTGTGTCTATGAGGGTACACACATATGAGTGTATCAAATTGGGGGCAGAAAAATATATAGCACCAAAGGTACAAATGCTGACAATGCACAGGAAATTCAAAGTCTAATAAAAGGGCTTATAACATTAATAATATGGAAATTATGACTTAGTAGTAGTAGACTGGAACAGAAATTAATGGGAAGGAAAAGGAAAAGTTGGGGGGTTATAAAATTAGAAACAAAAAGACAGGACAGGGTTGGGGTAGAACATAAGGGTGGATGGGTGTCAATGAGGATGTTATGGTGTATTTTTGTTGTGAACCTAGTGCACGTGTATAATGAAGTGTTGTGTGTAGAATGTGGTAGAGGAGTGATTTGGGTGGATTAGCAAAGAAGTATATCAGACTTTTACCCCAGTCAGCTATAAACGTATATGCAACGTCAATATCTGCCTGGTTATTTCCATGTTAGTGTAGTATATTGAAGTGTGGAACAAAAGTCAATGACAAATTTTCCACTGAGTTATATAACACACTCTCTCTCTCTCTCTCTCTCTCTCTCTCTCTCTCTCTCTCTCTCTCTCTCTCTCTCTCTATCTATCTATCTATCTATCTATCTATCTCTCTCTCTCTCTCTGCCTCTTTGTCTCTCTCTCTCTTACTCCCCTTTGTCTGTCGCTCTCTGTGTCTATGTATCTGTCTCCCTCTCTCTCTCTGCCTCTCTCTCTCTCTCTCTCTCTCTCTCTCTCTTACTCTCCTTTGTCTCTCGCTCTCTGTCTCAATGTATCTGTCTGTCTGTCTCTCTCTGCCTCTCTCTCTCTCTCTCTCTCTCTCTCTCTCTCTGCCTCTCTTTGCCTCTCTCTGCCTCTCTCTCTCTCTCTGCCTCTCTCTCTGCTGTCTTCTGCTGTGCTTCTTTTCTCCATGAATGAACCTGTGCTGGCAAATGATAAAAATTCACATTTCACACTGCAGTGTAACTCTTCTTTTTATCCAGTTATAAATGGCATTTCTGACGGGATGGATACATTGATAGACTGTACAATAGAAAGGTGGCATTTTTTGTCTCTGTGAACGAACTGGTCATACCCGTGGTGAAAATGAAACGACTCCACAGATCCCAACTTGGTTGCAAGAAGCAAATGAAAACAGCATCGACATGGCAGTTGTATAAACTGTTGCTAGTGAATGTGCCATTGTAGTTCATCTATACGTTTGGAAATGTTTCTAGTAAATTTCAGTACTTTTATGTGCTCATTTCATTATGTCTTTCCTTTTTAAGAGCGTCCGTTCATATTTAATTTGATTTTGACAGAGGGAACTATTCTTTCACTGACCATGTACTGTAGCTCATTTCTTTTCAGTGATGTTCATATCATTAATCTTTGTTTCTGAAATCTTTTTTTTTAAATAATTCTAACATGGTTCCTTATGTTATGCATGTCAGAGTTTTATTTTCAAAGATCAGTGTCACTGTGAAATAGTTCTAGACTTTATGTGCTTATGGCTAATTCAGTGATTATTGAATGTTTGTAAAGTAGATCTTGCAACTTTTATTATGACATAACTTTCTAAAGTATGATACATTTACAGACTCAAGCAGCCAGTAATATGTTCGAGTAAAGAAGGTTCCAAGAGTTTCCAGATTAGTTTAGCTGGTGAATGCTGGGAAGGTCAATGGTTGGTGTCCATGGCTTCTTAGACACATAGCAGTTAACACTGTGACCAACATACATTTTGAAGTCAACTGTTTGGATGTAAACTTGGTGTTTATATTGATGAAAGAAGCTAACAGGTTTTTGTTTTGTTTTGTTTTGTTTTGTTTTGTTTTGTTTTGTTTTGTTTTGTTTTGTTTTGTTTGTTTTGCTATGGTGAAAGCACATCACAAAGATACCATTATATACATCATGCACAAGACGTCCAAGACAAACTAAATAAAGGAAGATAACTGAAACTTCAACAGAACTGCAGACTGTTTCATGGATGCAGATGAAGTGTATGTTTTCTCATTCTGAACTGTCCTACACAACCTTCTTGAAAGGAACTTGTGTCAAAAGACGATTATAAACCAGCCACCAAATTAAACAGTCTCCCATTTCACCTTGCTGCAACGTCAGAAAAATAAATCCAGGTATAAACCCTCAGCCAGAAGAGAGGGACTATAAGAACAAAATTCAGCAATAAGAACAAAAAATTCAGCAATAAGAACAAAAAAGTGAATGATGGAAAACAGAAAAAAAAACAAGCAATCGAACGAGACATTTTACATGACAAAATGAATTGTCAATTCTGTTACAGCACAAACGATACAAAACATTATAGGAAGACACTATAGAAATTTATATGATTCCTTACGCGGTATGCTTTATCGAAAATAAAATTCCTGATTTCAACTGTTGTAAAACTTTTTCTTCTTGTCTTTGTTGTCGCTGCAGTGTTGCAACACTCCACATGTACAGGAAGGGGCTAAGTGCAGAACTGAGTGGTAAGATGAACACAACAACAGTCACGTGGATCTTGTCTGGTGCATCAACTTCATCAATTGCCATGAGGGTCGTCAGAGCCAGGGAGAAGCAGCATACATAATCTGTCAACGCCAGCTTGACCAACAACTGTGCAGAGGAATACATGGACCTCTTGTTGGGATTCAGTAGAATTCGGTATTTTGGTGTTCGTCTATAGATGATGCCTTGACCAACAGCGACCACAGAATATATGATAAAGTTGAAAATCACAATGACCGTGAACCATCGGAACTGCTGGTGACAATTGTAACAGTCAAATAAAGCCAGACGACATAGACCAGACTGATCATCAACACCCCAGTGAGACAACCCAGGGAGAAAAGGTGTCACTGACAACATTATTCCCAGACTCAAAATAACTCCACAAACTACAGCTGTTGAATACTGGTCCAACTTGTGCGTGATCAATGGCCAACAAAAGATCATAACGTGATCTACAGTCATGAACAAGACGGTCAGAACTGACACCTCACCAGACAGAAGAGAAAGAAATCCAGCCATCTTACATGTCAAACTTTCAATCCATGTCTTTTCAAAAAATATGTATTTTCCACCAGACACTTCGTGTGCGAATGTGATTATACTGGTGTTGATTCCCATACACAGTTTAGCCACCTGGAAAAGTAGAAGGAACGTGATGAAATCTCTTTCAAATATTTTCTGTGTAACAAAGAGTGCTAAAGCAGATAGGGCATTTCCCAAAACAGCACAGACACTATTCAACACAAAGAACAGTCTGTACAATTCAGCTGGTAATAAACTGGTGCAAGAAGAAAACATAGGTTGTGGTGATGTGCATGTTCTTTTGCCTGCCTGTTCTGGAAATAAAATTGTGCAACAAAACCGAAAGTTTGATGTAAAGATAGTTTTCAAACAACTTGACCCTGACCACAAATTCAAATGGTAATTGTTCACAGGATTGCCTCTCAAGTCCAGTTCAGTCAATTGTGGTGTAGTTTTAAATCCTGTGGATGTAATGGTTGTGATGGCAGAAAAAGATAAATTCAAATAGCGTAAATTAGGTAAATGCATATCCAGGTCATGATCAAATATGTCTAGGCGTGTTTTTGATACGTCTATTGTTCTCAGTGGGTAATACACATTAAATATCATACATATCAATAGTGACAGAGGGTTGTTGGTCAAAATTAGTAGCCTTAAATTCCACATTTCCGAAAAAGCATTCATGTTGACAATTTTCAAGTGGTTATTGGACAGATCAATATAAAGGAGGTTTGCAATCTGCACGTCTGGTATATCAGCTAAGGAACAGCGTGAAAGACTCAAATGTATAAGAGAAGGGCTCGTGCTGAAATTAGTCAGCGTCAGTCCTGAGCCTGTGGCATCCACGTAACGAAAATGGGGAAAGAGGTCAGTAGGGAAAGGACTGCTACACAGGGCAGAGTGACCTTGACACAGACAGCCTTCAGGACATGTCATGTCACACAGCCACTCATCATCATGCTGTGGACACTGACCCCAGCCATCACACAGATGATCTTCATGCACACACACCCTGGAAGCTCGGCATTGGTAAAAACCATAATACATTGCTCTCTCGCAGCCTTGTTCGTCCTCACCATACGTACAGTCAGATAATCCGTTACACCGTGTGTAGACAGGGAGACAGTACAACCAGTCATCTGTACAACGATAATGAGTGTTAGGACAAGGTTCATCAGATTTCATGACCTGCTGAGTAAAGTAGCCTGTGCCATCAAGACTGATGATGATAGCTGTCCTTTTATCGGCCTCTCTGTGATAGAAAGTATCTGATTTGTGCCTTATACAATCATCTTCATCAGAGTTGTCCAGACAATCTGAATGTCCATTGCAGTGCTGACTGTTCCCAACACACTGAGCGTTAGAGCAGAGAAAGCCATTACAGAGAGGGTGTTCACAGAATGACTCATCACTTTTGTCTGGACAGTCGTGCTGGAAGTCACACACCAAAGTGTAAGGCAGGGTTGTCAAACCATTATCACACTCAAACATAGCAATAGCATACAGAAATACTCTTCCATGAAGATCTGTTGTATTCTTCATCTGACCCTTTATGTCCCACAGCACACAAGACTTAGAATACGCTATCTTTCCACATCTACTGCTGGCGTCACATGACAGACAGGAATGAGTCATGTGACCATGTAGACACGCCCACAAGACTTGTGATGTCTGTGTGAAGATGGATAATAGTGGGGATGACTTAGGGAACCGGACACTCAACACAGCAGTTCTGCTTTCTGGTGGAGCGTGGGTTTCGCACACTATTCCATTTACAGTAAGACACCATGCCAAACAGTATACCATTTCCATGTCATTAAGAATGATTACCAAGACATCTTGTGAAGGACTATATGGATGCTCAGTGATGAAATGATTCAAGTTGTAGATCATGGTGTTGTCTGACCACTGTTGGAACTTACTGTACAATACAGGGACAGTGGCCCATCCTGACATATACCCTATGTACACCTTGAAGGAGTAGAATGTTTTAAAAAGCTGACGAAAATCGTTTTGTTCCTGTCTTGTTTTGATTGACGCCAGTTGACTACCCATCTTTGAGCACATGTGTTTTTGTTTTCGCCTGCTTAGTCGTCTGCTTATATCAATGTACATGAAACATTTGTTGCGTGAAGCCACCAGACCCTGACAACCAGGACTGCTGAAGGGACAGTGTTCTGTTTCATCCTGTCCATCTTCACACTCTGTCTTCAGATTGCAGTCCAGGTGATGCTGAAAGCTAGAATAGTGATCCACAGAACAGTTGAATTGGCCATTGGATAGCTTAGTAGGCTGATCAGTCACAGGATGAAAAGAAAAGAGCATTTTCTGTGTGTATTCACACACGTCAAATGCAGCAACAAGAACATTAATATATAGATGAGACGCAGGGAAGATTCTTGATGACTTGTCCTTTGTGCCGCTCCAGTAAATTACGTTTTTGTTGCCTGTATTTGGTTCTACGTAAATAAGTTCTGTGCATTTGTCACAATAAAATGTTTCAGACATAAAAAAGTGAGAACTTACCATGATGACCCACCCAGGGGGTGCTTTTAGATCTCCAGAGATGCGAATATCAAAAGACCCTTCGTTGTATCTATCTCTACCTGGCAATAGAACATATCCAGAATGTCCAGATGTGTATCTGATAATGAAACTATGCTCCTTAATTGTCTCTATGATGACGCTCGTTGCGGGAAGGTTCAGATGTGTCAGAAAGACGTGTTTGTTGAACAACTCAAAGATGACTTCTTGAAGTGAGTATGTCCCGCATTGTATACACCAGCAGGTCGTCAGGTACAAGTCAACTTTTAGACAGGTTTCCCACAAACTGAACTCACACCAAAACGCCAGCCTGCGCAAAGTGACACGTACAAACATATGGTGTGGGACCTCGATGTGGACACGACAGTAGACTGTAGAACCCCCGCACATTCCATACACCACACCCTGACCACTGGTGAAGTCTGGCAGATTGTCCTCTGTACAGTCTTGTACGTTGACCTCTAGGACTGTGACGTTTGTTTGGTTATACAGATAGTCTACACCAGGACACATGTCACGTATCTTCAGTAGGCCAGAAGTGGTGTTGATGGTCGTGTTGAAAGTGATGTTGATGATATTATTAGTGGTGCTGTTAATGGTGTTGATAATGGCGCTGATTGAGGTGTCAGTGCCGATGGTGGTGTTAGTGGTGGTGGTGGTGGTGTCAGAGCTGTTTATGGTACTATTATAGGTGGTGGTGGTGTTGATGGTGGTGTTGGTGTTGGTGATGGTGTCAGTAGTGTTGATGATGGTTGTGATTGTGATGTTAGTGGTGTTGATGTTGGTGGTGTTGGCACTGGTTGGGCGAGTGAGTATGTCAGCAGCAGCAAAACCTACGACTGTTAATACCATTGCTAACAAGAACACAGACGACCATACATTCAGACGATATAAGTTGGAATATCTAGAAATGTCTTTAATGTCCATGATTCTCTGTTTCATCTCGAAATCCCTGTTCTGATTCCTATTAACCCACGTCATGGATCTTATGCGTGTTTATTCGTATCAACTATTCATTCTTTTAATTAAATACTAAAAGCAAGTACTGTTAGCTGCCAAATTTCACCCCTTCTAAAACACCCTAGCACCATTAAAGAAACAACAGTCAGGCTTGCTGATGCAATCTTTGTTTTCACAGTACCAGATCTCATCTTTAAACAAACCCTTTGAAAAACAAATATCACAAGTGGTGAAATGAAATGTGTCAGACTAGCATAAGGTTAAACTACAGGAGAGATGATAATGACGAACAGATCTGAGAGAAGGTTGATATAACGCCTGTCAACTGATATAGCACACTTCAATTGGTCAGTTTCTGAGAGATGTTGGATTATTTAAGAACATGATCTTAAGTGTATCCCTTGAATAATAGTGTCACTACTGTACATGTGATTGTAATGCGCATGGATGTTTTAACAATTGCAGAAGTAAAGATTGATCTTAACCACAAAAACTACCAGTCTGTAATCCAATGTACTGGCTGCTTCAGGCATGTAATTAGATGTGCTTGACACTGTAGTCTGCACTTTGGCGATGAGAAAAAAAAACACCAAAACTTGGAGTCAGCCAAGAATTCTTACTTTCACTGTTGATATTTGCTGAGCCTTGATCTAGAGTAGAGATCTTCAGAGACTCAATTCTGTTTTGAGCATGTGTTGAAAGAAAATATTCCTTAAGTCACTTTATGTACAATAGATAAGTTACAAAATTACCAAGGCATAAGCCGTAAACATGCGCATAAGCACTACGCACTGGCAACCATTTGTCCTATGTAGCATATGGGTTGTACAGCCTCATATCAATCTGTCTTTGAAACAACTTAGATTATGTTATAAAAATGTATCACTTATTTTCCAATGCCAGTGTGAGTATACTATACCAAGCTACCTATATTCACGTCATTAAAACCCACCTACGTCCAGTGTAGGTTCATCAAGTCAATCAAGATGAAAGATTGACTGTCTTTTGTCTCATCATCCAGTAAAGTTGATCACGTTAAAGTATGTGTAAGTATCACTGTTAGACTAAAGGTTGTATTCCATGCAGCATTTTCTTCATGTTTGGTGATATGTATATTCTTCTGTAATACAACACATTGGTTTTTATAAATAATTTCATCTTGAAAAATGCAAGTAGTTTCGTTCTGTAGACCTACTCCCCTTTTATTTCCATTAGTATGGTTCTTTGATGACGAATATGTTATAAATAAATTATCTGGATGTCTGTTCCTTCCACAGCAAAACACTAGATGTTGCTACTTTCTTGTTTAATCTACCGTAAAGTTCGGGCTATAAGCCGCGACTTTTTTCCCCAGCTTTAAAACCCTGCAGCTTATAAAACGATGCGGATTTTTCCTGATCCCAGGAGCGTCACGTTCTCGTATATTCTTAGCTTCTCTTTAACTCACCAAAATCGTGTTTACCGTTCATGAATTTTTCGGTGAGCTCCATATTAAAGTGTTAACTGTTCACGTAAAAGAGTTAACTGTTAACTGTTCAGGTTTTTAAATCAAATCCGCACACATTGAAGCATTTGGATCGGCATTCAAATCTGCTCTGCTCAAGCGTACACCCTCATCATGCCGAAAACGCGACATAATGCCTACGAAGCAGCCTTCAAGTTGAAGGCGATCGACCTGGCCATTGAAAAAGTGCGGCTTATATACCAGTGCGGCTTATGTGTGAATATAGTTCAGATTTTTTTATAATTTAGTGGGTGCGCCTTATATACCGGTGCGCCCAATAGCCCGAACTTTACGATATTCTCATTTTATCACTGATTTGGTGCTAATGAATCACAGCATTGTTACAAGTTAATGCTTCTATCAACATTGCAGACTACAATATAGCATGAAGAGATGCTCAGACCCCAGATCAAACTAGCATTGCTGTGTGTATCCACATCAATATTGAAAATATCACTCAACGACGCCAAGATCTAGAATATACTTCAGCCGAATGCATTTGGTTAAAATTTAAATCAGGACCTCCTAGCCTCTCTCTCTCTCACTCTCTCTCTCTCTCTGTCTCTCTCTCTCTCTCTCTCTCTCTCTGTTTGTCATGTATACAGAAATTTATCTGTAAATTATGAATGGTATGACTTCTTTATTAGAATATCAAAGGCAACAAATGTAAATACAATACTGATAATTTTCCCAATGATTTCAATGTAGGTCTATTGAAACCACAAAATCCTTGGTGTTTTACCTTTAGACTCTTTAGACTTTCCCAACTTACAGCAAAACTAACCAGAACAAAGAAGACCTACATCAGAAACACTTCTTAATGATATTTACACAAATAAACCTAAAAGCATGCATACACACTTAACTCGTTACAAGGGACCACATTATTGTAAGTTCACAAAATCTGTCAAACTACCAAAAACGAAATGAAAAAACATGTCATTTTGATTGTTTTACAATCTTCTATCAGAACACATGCCTGTCTGATTAATAACAAGCTCTGTTTTACTCTGCCTAAAGCGGTGTAAATCCTGATGAATCCTTAGTAATCTGGTACCATACAGTCTATCATGTCTTTAACTAGCGTGCCCCAAAACAGCATAAACGAATACAGTGCCCCCAAAGGTGCTGATCAAGTGTATAAATATTGCTATATCTTACAGAGACAAATTAAAAGCCAAAAAATGTATACAGAATACAAAACACTTGGAAACAAAGTGAAGAATATGGTAACAAACATGAAGAAAGCTTGCTTCAGCAATCTGGCGTGCTCTTAATATATTTATAAAAGGGCTCGTGTTGAAGGTGTACTGACATTACATAAAGGCTGACCATGAATGCTTTCTATGAAAATGTCTGACTTGTAGCTGGAAACAGTTATTATCTGAAAAAAAGTAAAACCAATGATAAGTGCTACAAACCACTCATCCAATTCTACATGTGTAAAAGGAAAAAGAAAACAAATGAGTCATTGATAATTTTTTTATCACAATTCCTGAGTTTGGAAAGTAACCTTCAATATGGATACTAAAACATCATCTGGCTTAGATGATATCCATGGCAATTTTTTAAAATGTATGCTTCACATTGCGGAAACTCTGATGTGTACATTTAATTCATGCATTGATTAGAAAATTTTCCTGACAGAAGTCAAGAAAGTGAAAATGGTCTGTGAACAAAGACAAGAGATAAAATTACTCCAAACAGTTCCAGACCAATATCCTTAATATCTATTGTCTCGAAACCATACGAAAGACATGGTGAAAAGCACATGGTGACATTCATGGAAAATCATTCACTACTTTATCTACTTCGAACAGGATTCTGTCGAAATCATTCGCTTAATACTGCTCTTTCAACCAAGAGAAACTTGTGGTTTTCAGTGTTATAGAGACGTCAACCTTATTATTCATTTCTTGGATGAAGATTGTTCCACGCTTTCAGTAGCACTTTACTTTGAACTGGTGGCTAGTTTTGTTGGCACCATTGTTTTGCTTGGAGAAGTGATGTGTTTAGTTCATGGGCTCATTGGCACCATGACCATCTGTATGCTTTGCCACTTTCCTTTTCTTCCATACAGTCTCACAGTGCCTGTTGTTGTTCAGGCGTTGTGTGTGCAGGGGAGACAATCAAGAGTGGCTGCATATATAGTTCAAAGTTAAGGACAGGTGGGGAATTTGTCGTTCCTGTGTGGAGTGTGTACATCGTGTTTCTTGAGTGTTGTAAAATACTGATTAACATTGTGTTCACTGAAATTGTAGCATTTTTGTAGACTGATCTAAAATTGGTACTTCTGCATTCGGTACGGTTGGGTAAGAGATGCAGGCAATAATATCTGGCAAATGGTCATGATAACTGTTTTAAATTGGTTTCGCTAGAAGAAGGAGTTTTTGTCCTTGTAGCAGACCTTATGAAAAAGAGCTCAGACTGTTGTTGTGAATTTTATCTGTGCCTAATCAGGTCCCAGGACGGACTTTCGTCACAACAGCAGATAGCTGTTGATTCTTGGATATGGTATACATGTTCCGTGTAAGACCAAAAGGAAGACAGAATGTGTGACTGTCAAAGAGATAGGGGGTAATTATTCCAGTTGTATAGACCAGATACAAAACCCTTGCAGCAACTAACTTGAGCATCTGTATCAAGGAATTTGTGAACGAGTAGTGTAAAATGGAGAAATAGAGAGGTTTGGCAGGGTGTACATTTGGAGGTAGTCAGAAAAATGAATAGGTGCAGTGTCATTGGTACACTCGTGGTGTAATGTATTGAATTTGTATGAAATAGTTTGAGAAACAGGCAAGCAGCAGAGAAAGTGAAGCAAGGGAACTATATGAACATGCCTCTTCCTACAAAGGATCAAAACGGGCTGCAGAATTCTGAACACACCGGAGGCTTGCAGCAGAAAAAGCTGGCAAACCAGAGAGAAGATTTACAGTGACTGATGTGAGACACGATAAGTGAAGTCGCAAGGCAGGATGTTGCTGAAGTTCACAGATAATGGTGAATAGAACTGAAACTCGCAGATGACAGTAAGCACACTGACAGGTTTACTGGTGATTTTGAGCATAAACATTTGAGGATCAAAAGAAACAATTCATCACATAGGCCTCCTTCCACTTTCCCAATGCACGTTTTCCAAAACAGTCATGCATTTCAACAGCACCGTAAACATAGGACTTGTACCACTTACAACTGGAGATTATATCGAACAGAAAACACCAAAAGAAGAAACTGTAAATCATGAACTGAAAAGAACTGATAAAACGATGAGTTTTGTCATCAGTCATAAACATTAAACTTATGAAACAGCACGTAGTAAGAATAAAGCAGTAAATTACAAACTGAAATACAGAGACAGAATTGACTAAATAAGGAGCAACCCACTGAGATTATCTTTTCACATCCTATATTTTCATATCCCATTGCAAATTTGATCAGTAACTGGAAAAGAATACTTCTTTTCTGTAAATAACGCTATCATAGTCCTATTCACATATTTTACTTATTCAAAGCCAGCATCTATGCAATCTTATTTCACAAAACAGTTCATTAAATGGCAGAACACACAGAAGAGAAAAAACACTCTTTCCAGATAGAAAGATTATTTTAAAGAACATCTCTGCATGACAATTTCAGCAAGCATGACATACAGCACAATGAAATGTGACAATTTATACACTATAGTCAAATGTGTGATGTAGCTCTAAGGGAGTCAAGGGGAAGCTACATCATTATATCAAAGGGGTTCTATTTGCCTGTTGTCAATTAGTTCCCTTCTGCATTCAGCTATCATTTGACAAGAACATTTCACAGTTTGTTGACTCATATGACACAGTTCGCGTTCAGCACTTATTGTGGTTACCAGATCACAAGAGGTGATCTGGTGACATCGAGCTGATTGCTTGTCCTGGTTTATCAATGCGTAGGGGAAACAATATTGCAAAGTGGTCATCCATGCGTTTGTCAGTATCCAAAAGGTCAGTGATGTGGATATGATAATTAGGGATAAATGAATCAAGAGTATGACAATGGGTAAGTACAGCTTTAAGCTGATTTAGGCTGTAACTGTCAATCAAGTGAATTTTTAGAATAGCAGCATATGTGTCAGAGCTAGAATCAAAATGAAAGTAAACGTAACAAAGTACAAAATAATTATCATGTATCTATTTCAAACAAAATGTAGAACAACACTAAATAGTTAAATTCCAAAGCAGGGTGCATTTAGTCTGTACCATTGCTACCAGAACGACAAGATATGCAATCAAAAACTATGACAAAGCCTTGCAGTGACAAAGAAGTGGTGCCAGGCATAGGCAGAAATTAGGTTACTGCTGGAAATCTCTATCTATGACGCTGCATGGAGGCAGTCTGATAGTTGTCCACCTGAGTCAGATGTGGTGTTTGATCCACCAAGGGCTACAGTTGGAACACCAACCATCTCTATCTCTCGTTGCCCCCAGCATCTCCCCCACCCTCCTCATCCCCAGCCACCCTGCAAGTCCGTACTGTTACTAATACTAATACTACTATGACTACTACTACTATTACTACTACTGTTACTACTATTATTACTACTACTACTACTGTTACTACTACTATGACTACTACTACTACTATGACTACTACTGCTGCTACTAGGACATGTACTACTTCAAATAGTAGTAGAAATAGTAGTCCAACTCCAATAGCAACAACAGTAACTACTACTAACACTACTACTGCTGCTACTGTTGCTGTTGATGCTACTACTGCTGCTGCTGTTATTAGCACTACTACTAACTACTATTATTATCACTACTACTACTTTTTCTTCCTCTTCTACACTACTACTATTATCACATCAAAAACAAAATGACTGCATGCATTCATGCAAATAAAAGAAAAAACAATACACAGAAACAGAATGACAATCCATATTTGTTTAATGAAACAAAACAGGTGCACATTTTTTCAACTGACCTTTGAGAAGCATACGCGCGCGCACACAGTTACTAAAAGTATGGCAAAAATAACAGATCAGAAAACGTTCTTGATATTTTGATGAGCTAGAGAAGATAACTCTGATACAAAATCATAAGTTTCATTTTCATAGCTGGAAAGCGAAGAGAGAATAAAAGGAAAGGGAGATTTTAGACTTCAGACTACAAATGCACTATTACTCAACAGACTCAGATTACTTTATTACTTAAACATAGTAGCATTAAGTCCATTGAACCTACAAAGAGAGAGAGAGAAAGAGAGTGAGACAGACAGACAGACAGACAGAAAGCAGAGAGGGGAGAGGGAGAAAATCAACAAATAATAAAATGTAATGAAACAAAGTAAAATTGACATGTGTAATAGCTAAATTAAATCAAAGTGAAATGGATAATATATACAAATTAGAAATACAACGCACAAGAGAGAAAGACAGAGGGGCTTCTGTGATTGCCTGTAGGGCTCTGGTCCTCTCCTTCCCAGAAATCGAGAGGCGTTTGAGGAGGTCTTTGGCAGACATTCCTACCGATCCCATGCTTCAACTTGTGGGGCAGACCATGTCCTGAGCTTACAGAAAATAGCGCTAACCCTGAGAAAGAACAAATGGAGGCACAATTAAGTGCTGAAAGAGATCGCAGAATGCACCAGTACTGCCAGGGGAAAGGAACGCAACACCAGAAGCTCTTGCAACCTTCTACACAACAGGACCAGAGATCACAGAATCAACCAGTAAGGCTGGATTTCTTACAGCTGCTGGATAGACTAGCATAGTTTTCAGTCTTGTTGAAGTGGGTTTCCCCCTTCTACTGTCATAACATGCATTGAGTTTGATCAGTAGTACTGGTTTTGATAAATAAAAGTACAGTATTTCATGTGGTCTTATGTCAATCTTGCTTTCTGTTGTGTTTTTTTTTTCTTTTTTCTATCTAGAGGACCTGTTGTATATTCACAGTCATCCACTTCAATCAGTAAATCCTCCTTCTATGATACGGACGTCATAGCTTTTTCAATTCACAGTTAGCTGCCTCCTGGGTTATAGAAAGTTGCCAGAGCTTCTGGTGGCGTGGTTTTTCTCCTGACAGTACTGATCGGTTCTGCGATCTCTTTCAGCACTTGATTGCGCCTCCATGTGTACCTTTCCAGGGTTAGCGCTGTTTTGCATAAGCTGAGAACATGTTCTGCTTTTTGTTTGCGCAGGCAGATCAAGCGTGCAGGATCATCTGATTTCATCCATTTTACCAGATTAATACTCAAGAACGGGCGGTTATACACAGATCTAAAGACGAAGCTGATTCTGTGAGGGGTCATACGCCAAACGTCAATCCAGTGGAGACTGGAGTGCACTTTCTCACAATGTCCATTACCCTTTTGGCATGGTGGATTCTTTTGGTACCGCTCTCTTTCATAAGTTCTTGTGTAATCATATCATCATTGTTTTACACTTGGTCTTTGACCACCATTTGATTCTTTTATCCCTGTCCCTACCAAATGGTTTGTGTGTGTCCTATCATTCCACTGACCTTGATGCTTTTCCTTTGCTGCGTCCATCACTTCCCAGACTTCCAGTTTTTGTCCGTGTTCCACTTCAACTGGACTGATCTCACATTTATACCTCCCGATGAGCTTTGGAATTACAACAGTCAGCTGACTGTATTTGTCCAAAAGATCATGCTCGTTTATTACAGGCTTTCTTCTGCCATTTGCTTGTTTTCTCACCACTTTTTTTTTATTTTTAGGGAGTCATCACACCATCTTTGAAGACTCTTGACTGGATCATCTGTTGCTGTAGGAACAGCTTGGTTGGCTACAGTGCATGTCATTGTTTCAGCTGCTTTTTTCGTTCTGCAGTGAGAGCCTTCATGATTTCCTTGACCTGAAACTCATCCTGGATAAGATGATTTACTCGTTGCATTGTTTTAGCATTTGTGAGGTGCATTGCTTTAGGATTTGTGTCGTTCATCATCTTATGTAATAAAGACTGTTTTCTCGACCATGAAGGTTTTTAGAGGGGGCATTTGGTATTCATTTCCAATGTTTTCTAGACCTCAACTACTTATTGTTACCTTCAAGAAGACCGCTGTTGCCAGCATGAATGATATTACACAGTCGCGTGCTGTGGCAATTTCCAAACTGATCCAGTCTGACAAGTATTGTTTTGGGGAGAACTGCATTGAGAAGCCATAAAGGCATTTTAGCATCTCTCTGATGTTCTTTGATCCGCTGCACAACTCATGAACAGAGATGTCCAGAAAAACTATGGATCATACTGAAACGGTCAGGATCACTGTGACATCTGACGTGATGATGATGTTTCCTGGTTTGACTGTTAGGTACTCTTTAGCAACAATCTTCAGCGAGGATATCAACTTCACTTTTATGATCATGTTATAGAAATCAGCCATCACCAGTCATTAGTCCTCTGTTACAACCATGTTGGCAATGAGTGGCTACTTCAATTCTCAGTTATAGTCCAGTAGAATTATGGACTTTTGATACTCTCCAACACCAAATGTCCCATTTGTGTGAAAAGCACAATGTACGTCTTTGGTGAACCGTTTGGTCTAGTGGTTGCAGAAACTGTCCAGGATGCAAGAAACCCATATCAAAATGCGCTTTGTAAATTTTATAGTAACCCAGCAGGCTGGCCAGCTGGTTTATCATTATTGTCCAATATAGTTTGGGCCTTCCATGCACCAAATGTTTTCGTTATTTTCTTGTTGATACGTTTTCGAATGCAGCGTTGAATGACCAGGCAGTCTTGGCTATCTGCTGGGTACGTTTGAGATGAGCTTTGTTTACAAGTTCCTCTTATTTCCCCTCCTTCTCCCCCCCCTACCCCTCCCACACACCTATGCACATTTCACTTCATTTGTGGAGAGCAGCGCTGTTCACAGACAGAGTCACACTGTAGCCCTTGGTGGATCAAACACCACATCTGACTCAGGTGGACAACTATCAGACTGCTTCCATGCAGCGTCATAGATAGAGATTTCCAGCAGTAACCTAATTTCTGCCTGTGCCTGGCACCACTTCTTTGTCACTGCAAGGCTTTGTCATAGTTTTTGATTGCATATCTTGTCGTTCTGGCTTGCTGGTATGCCTGACAAGGAAGCACTGGAAATGTTTTAAAGTTTAAAGGGGCGTGCAATCCTCTCCCCACTCTCTCACCTTTGGATGCTCGTGGTCCACATGTACAGAGATTGCCAAGCATGGAACAGCCTCTGCAGGTGCAGCTTTACTGTTTGGATTATCTGTCTCCAAACGCCAGTTCAAGAACCTTCGTTGGTAACATAGGGTTGTTTATCTAAGGCCGGGACACTTAACAGTTTGGAAATCATAGTTGTCCTTATAATAGATAGACTGCCTTGACAAGATTAACGAGCTCCATCTGCCCGCGTTTGATTGTAATCCCTTCTGCAGATTTAATTCAAAAGTAGAGTCGCCTATCTCTTTTCCAATTGCTATAAAACTGCACCAGAACCACCATTGAAGGTTTCATGATGGGAGAAGAGGAGAGCTGGTGAGGAACAAATGTATAAAACAAATTCAGGATTTGAACCTGTGCGTCTAAACTTGTGACTTTCTAGGACATCAGCGCTTTATCCATTATACCACAGTCCCACCCCGAACAAAGTTGTACTCTATACTTACTTTTATGATTTATTCCAGTGACAACCAAGGTTGAGAATAAAAAAAACACCTGTAGTACTGGTGTGGAAATCAAATCAACACGTACATTGACACGTCTGTAAAGTGGATCAAAATTGACTGTTTGGTTCCAGTCTTCCCATCAAAACCCACAGCGCGCTCAACTCTGGGTAGAAGTCAATTAGGACTGAAAAATCCCACAGCATTTTTTTTTTTTTTTTTTTGAGTGATGGAGGTTTGGACTCATGCGTTATTAGTCAGTAGTCCATTGAGCTAAGAACTTTGTCACACGTGTTGGCTGGTCACAGACAAGAAAGTGTGTGATGTGAACAGGAAATCTAGAACAGTACTTGCTTTGAAACACGTTGTAGTAGTTACTTAAATTGCTACAAGCACGGGAGAGAGAGAGAGAGAGAGAGAGAGAGAGAGAGAGAGAGAGAGAGAGAGAGAGAGACAGAGAGAGAGAGAGACAGAGAGAGAGAGAGAGAGTTGCAGACAAAAGCAATAAATCACGGTGTCGAGAATACACAGATTGTCTAACCATCAACAGCAGAGCTGTCTTGCTTCACAATATATAACCATCACGCAGATCAAGTCACAAGACCTTTCCACTGTTTCTTGATACATTTATGGTTCAGACCATAGTAATTAATCGACTCTGAAAATACTGGAACTTTATCAGCATTCGTTTTTTCCAGAGATTTATTACCTTTTATTCATTATCGTTTGTGTATGACACGAAGATTTATTAGTTTGAGAAACTGAATAAAAGACAGTTACATACTCACACACACACACACACACACACACACACACACACACACACACACACACACACACACACACACACACACACACACACACACACACACACGTACACGTACACACACACACACGTACATTGTCTAAAATCACTTTAGTGAATAGACATTAAATCGAAGATCACCACCACACACTCACACATACACACACACTCACTCACTCACTCACACATACACATGCACATACACACGCGCGCGCGCGTGCGCGCGCACACACACACAAGTACACACACACACTTACACAGTCACACACAGATTTGCATGCACACACGAAGAGATACATACATACACTCACATACACACGCTCATAATCACATACACGTGCATACACTCACACACACACACACACACACACACACACACACACACACACACACACACACACACACACACACGCACACACACACACAACACACATAATGGGAGAAAGAAACAACAGTATAACAAACCAGCACCGCCGATTCTTCCATCTTTCTAACCACCTTCAAACCCATTTACCACCGCCGCCACCACCACCATCACCAACATCATCAACACTACAATACAATACAATACAATATTGTATTTGTATAGCGCAAAATCTTGATAAAATCAAATCTAAGCGCTAAAACAGACCCACACGCACGCACGCACACACACACACACACACACACACACACACACACACACACACACACACGCACACGCACACGCACACGCACACGGCTAAAATGGGGAGAAAGAATAAAAGCAATGGAAAATTATAGAGAGCATATTATATACAATTATATATTACAATGTGATTCCCCTCCGAGTGGAGACAGGCTGCAGAGGGGATTGAGTGAGGTCAGGATTTTATGCAGAGGAGAAAAGGTGAGTTTTGAGAGCGGACTTGAAGGAGACAAAAGTAGGTTGCTGACGGACAGAGAGAGGAAGTTTGTTCCAGGAAAGTGGACCAGAAACAGAGAAGGCTCGTGGACCATAGGTATTGAGCTTAGTGCGTGGAAAGCGAAAAGTCAGAGGATCGGAGGCAGAGCGGAGGGTACGTGAGGGAACATAGATCTCAAGTAGGCTTGACAGGTAATCGGGGGCTGCGTTATTGAGGCTTTTGTAGCACATGGTGTCTAGTTTGTACTGTATGCGCTTTGATACAGGGAGCTAGTGAAGTTGTGCCCGGAGAGGAGATATGTGGTCAGCTTTTTTCTTTTTTAGTACAAGGCGTGCAGCATTGTTTTGAATGCACTGCAGGATGTGAATGGTGGAGGCAGGAAGACCAGACAGGAGTGAATTGCAATAATAGTGAACAAACAGTAGTGGTGTTTTCCTGTCCGTTGTCTTCACACTCTGTCTCACTGAATCTGTCTGCTCATGAGCAACACACAAGATTGTTTCTCGATTCGTTTTTCATGTTTTCAATCTGATAAAGCATTTGATGGAAGGTATTGAAGTTCACAGTAACTGCTAGAAGTGAGGACATTTTTGTCTAACGTTGTCATTTACTAATACCCACGCTATTGCAAAATTAATCAGAAACCAAATTTACATGTCTTTACTTCATCAAATGTTCGCTATTACTAGGCAGCCTTATTTTGTGCAGTTTACAAATGAATAGAAAACGATTATCATCCATCCTGCTCTCCTTTTGTATAAAAGTTCAATCTGTGTTGATTAGTGAATGAACTTTTTTTTTTTTAAATGCACGTGTTGTTGTTTTTTTTGGGGGGGGGGGTTTGGTTTTGGTTTTTTTGTTTGTTTTGTTTTGGTTTGGTTTGGTTTGTTTGTTTGTTTGTTTGTTTGTTTGTGTTGTTGTTGTTTTCGGTTTGTTTTGTTTTGTTTTGTTTTTGTTTTGTTTTTGTTTTTTATTCAGATGGAAAAGATGTTGGGTAGAATGGCGGTTTTGGTGTGATTCATAATTTCCCAGCCTGGGTCCATTTCGTGGAGATAAAAAGTATGGTACAGGAAGAGTCACCAAAAAAGTTCTTTTACTTCAACATTTTAAGTTTTGTCTTCCATACAATGTCACAATGGTTTCGTTACAGTCTTCCTTGACCATAACTAAACAACAAACCTGCTAGCTTCTTGAAATGATGTTAATCACATTTTTCCATTACAGTTGCTATCCAAAGCTACATATTATTACTATCTCAGTCAGCTAACTTTCTATCCATATCATACCAAAATCCTATTCTTTTCAACGGTGTTACTCACATCACATGCCCGAACATTTGCTGCCAATAACAAAACAATGACAGCAGAACTGATGTCAGCATAAGAAATGTTACAGAAACTCTAAATATAACCAGGTCAGAGTGAAGAAATGCATCTTTTCAAAGAATATCACCAACACAGCAAAGTGGAGAAATAAAGCAATAGTGGGTAGTCTTCACTTGCAATTTCTTTATATTTCATTTCATAACGTGGACTTACTGACTTTGAGTCACAAAAGTGACTACACGTTATTTGAATATATATCCTTTCTTGAGGCTGTATTATACAACCCCAACAGTCTTTCTTTTATCTGCTTTCAAGAGAAACTATTTATTAAAATGTTGATATACTCCAACTAAATTCAATG
>JAPXFY010000032.1:10834389-10856889 GCA_030674185.1 Monoplex corrugatus | reverse complement strand
AAGGAACATCGATCGCTAGCCAGGTTCAGGAACCATCTTCATTTCACGCTGCATTGTAAGCATCAAAATGTGTGCCCTACAAGTCTTAAGATCAAAACTAGTATGAAAGGCCAGGCAGCTAACAACATCATTCATCGTGCTCAACGTGCGCTCATGAACGAACGGATTAAACAAATCAACAGTCGTTTGGTTATCATCAACAACACGATTGCCATTTTGAAGGATGAACTCAGTGCTTGTGTACCGGATACTATCATGGTGGAGACGGTCGCCTGGTCCGACTGCACTGTCAGGCGTAAATGGGACAAAGTGCGCATGCACCACAGGAAGAAGTTTGTGAAGTTGCAGGCTAAACCAAAACATGACGATTGCGTGCCCATTACTCCCGTCAGTGATCAAGAAACGCAAGAACTCAAAAACAGGTGGGTGGTGAATCTATCAGATCAAAGTTTGACTGAAGCAGAATTGTCAGTGTTGAGAAAGGGGCTCAATTTGGCGGTCACTCCAGACAAACTTCCCATCACGGAGTACATTACCAGCATTGAAACTGCGTGTCGATGGATTGGTCCTGAAACAGAAGAGGCCACACACCTACGATCAGAGTGTGTGAACATCCTTAAACAGAGCAAACCTCCCAAATCCAACATTTCTAGGGATGAAAGACTTGCACTGCAGGGATTGAAGAAGAAGGATTCCATCATGATTCTCCCAGCTGACAAAGGCCGTGCCACAGTCATCTTACCCAAGGGGCAGTACTATGAGAAGGCTCACAATCTGCTAGAAGACAAAAAGATCTACAACAGCTGAACAAAGATCCCACCAGCAAGTATACTGCCCATCTGACCAAACTAACTGCAAGGTCTACAGAAGTCAGGAGAACTCTCTTCAGAACAGTACCACAGATTGTACCCCTCAGTTACTGATGTGCCAAAATTCTATGGACTGCCTAAAGTGCACAAGAAAGATGTACCCCTCCATTCCATTGTCGCCTCTAGAGGATCCCTGATGTATGAGACGGCCTGCTTGGTTGCAGACATCCTCTCATCTTTGGTAGGGAAGACAGAACATTCCATTGCCAACAGTGCAGACCTGGTGAGGAAGCTGTCGAGGTTTGTAGTCCTGCCACAGCCTGATAAGATTCTGGTGTCCTATGACGTCACAGCACTGTTCACCAGTGTCCCTGTGAAGGACAGCATTGACATCATCAGAGGGAGATTGCAGGTCAACAACAGCCTTCAGCAGCGCACCAACCTGCCAGTGGAACACATCTGTAAACTGCTATCCTGCTGCCTCAACACCACCTACTTCACATTTGAAGGACAGTTCCACCAACAGACCGAGTGTGCAGCCATGAGGTCCCCTGTGAGTCCCATTGTCGCCAATCTCTTGATGGAAAACTTCAAGGAGAAAGCTTTGGTGACGTTACACACTCCTCCACGCTATTGGGGCCGCTACATGGACGACACTATGACTGTGCTTAAAAGATCAGTGGTTGAAGACTTCACAAACCATCTCAACAACCAACACCCTGCCATCAAGTTCACCTGTGAGGTAGAAGAGAACGGCAGCATCGTGATGTTGGATACCGGCATCACCCGGACGGAGACAGGCCTCGCCTTCTCCATCTATAGAAAGCCGACCCACACGGACCAGTACTTACAATTCGACAGTCACCAGCCACTGGAACACAAGCTTGGAGTAATCCGCACCCTCACCCACCAAGCAAAGACCATCTGCTCTGTCGACACCGCTAGAGAAGAAGAGGTGCAGTACATCAAGAAAGTATTGTGTCAGGATACCAGAAGTGGGCCTGGGATATCCCAGGGGGCAAGAAAATCATACCCCACCCCTCCACTGAACGGCAAAACCCTTTGAGAGGGTACATCTCCATGCCATACGTCAGCGGCGTCACTGAGGCTCTCAGCAGGAAGATCAGGAAGTTGGGAGTCAGTGTCCATGCCAAGCCCACCAACACCATCAGAAGCCAGTTAGTCCACCCCAAAGACAAAACAGACAAATTGGACAAATCAGGGTTGATATACAAGATAGACTGCCAGGACTGTGACCAAAGTTACATTGGCGAAACTGAGCGCAACTTGCACAAAAGATTAAAAAGAACACAAACGTGAGTCCTCTCCAGTGGGGGAACATCTGACCCACACCCAATATTACTTGGAAAAGGACAGTGTGCAAGTTCTCGACAAAGAAGCAAGATGGTTCCAGAGGGGAGTAAAAGGAGGCAGTCTACATCGCCGCAAGGAACCCCACCCTCAACCGTGACTGAGGCCGACACAACCTGCCATCGGTGTACTCCTCACTCATTCAGTCGCACTGTCGTGAGTTCGCTCACGGCGGTGCGCACTGAAGCCAGTTCTCAACCCAGCAGATGCGCTGAAGAAGTCGGCCGGATCGCCGATGAAAGCTACGGCAAGTGAGTAGCCGTTTTACTGAGAGATAGGTTTAGCTCGGTAGCCATTACACATTATGTTATTTTCAAGATTGCTGTGACAACAAAAAAACACTTATGTTGAAAAGAACCAGGACAGATTATCAAAACAATTAAAACAGATTATATACGAGCGTATACTGTCAGTTCTCGTGAAAGTGCTGTTTACATGCCTTTCTAAAAAAAAAAAGAGTACGTCAAGTATTTTTTCAGGTGTAGATATGTGCATGTGGGGAGGATGCAGGAATTTGTATTTTCTCCGCATGGACTAAGAGCATGATGAACATTATGTCTCATCTTCTCTTTTCAGTTAATGGATTAGTGCCCAGACCACTGCTTCCTGCGTGGTTACTCATAAAATATGCCACCAATGGATGTTATTCTGGCTAGTAGTTTCTTCTTTATTGTAGGGTTATCTGGCACTTTCCATAGAGCCAGTAACTCAATATCTGTTGTCTCAAGTTTAATTCCACCCTGCAATATAAAAAAGTTGGTATGTTCCACTATCCATCTTTATGTTCCAATCATTTTGACAGTGCCAGTGTTTTATAGGTTGTTCCCTTCCTTGGTCCATTTCAAGACCTTGCCATAAGGTTTTGCATAGGTTCCGTACGTGCTGGTAACTTTGAGTGGAGTGCATAAGGAATTGTCTGACTGAGATAAATGAATCTCTCTTGAACAAACTTCAAACTGGGGTGTGGCGACTCTTGATTACACACAGAAGGACAATGGTACTTTCATATGGGCAAACCACCAGTCACTACCCTGCAAATAAAGCACGTACGCTTGCACACACATGCGCATATACACAAGCACATGCATACACACACACTCACGCACGCGTGCGCGTGTGTGCGTGTACGCACGCAACATGTGTGACCTCATTGTCAATGTAAACACTTATCTAAGAATCTTAAAGAGAGATACTTTTTTCTTACTGTAAGAATTTCGTGTGTGTTCGTTCTTTGATTTAACGTCTTTTCACTATGAGTGATATTAGACGGAAAAAAAAAAAAAAAAAAAAAAGAAAGTGAGATGAGAGATGGGTTGGTTGGTTTTGGGGCATAGAGGAGACATAGTTATAGACATAAGTAGGTGGGAAATAGAAAAATGGAACAATAACTTAACACTAACATTTAACATCAACAATGTGTATGGAAAATTTAACTCTAAAGTACAAACTTCATAAACTTAAAGTAATGCATTAACAGGACTGTGAACCAATGATTCTGAAATTTTAACTGACAAAAACTGATCGGAAGTTACTTCTTTAAAATGAGTTTCAGAATAATTTTCTTGTGTAAACATTTTTGGTAAAAAAGAACGTAGCATTTTGCAGTAAAATAGACAGTGAAACAGTGTGAATTGTTCGCCGCAAATACACTTGACATTTTTACAGTATTTTGTTTTCAATGCGTTTAGCTGAATACGAAAATGAACAGCAACAATCGTTCTCAAATGATATATGGAAGAAAACTGCAATTTTTTACACACATTTTGAAATGAAAGTTTTATCATTTGTTGTGACACAAACTTTTCATGGAAATGTTCATGAAAACGAATCCATGAGGCTGATTCTAGCAGGTTGCAAGCTTCTTTTACGGAAGTATTAATACGTAATTCTGTAGTGTTATCAGAATTGTGTGCACCTTGCTTAGCTGCTCTGTCAACTACTTCGTTGCCGTGAAGACCAACGTGAGAAGGCACCCAGCATAAATTGAGATCTGTACCTTTTATCCTTAAACGATGTATAAGATGATTTGCCTCAGTAATTATATCAGGTCTTGTGTCTGTATCAAAAGACTGCAAGGCATATAATACAGATTTTGAATCAACAAAGAGAACTACTTTGAAAAATACATGTGTAAGGTTTACTAGATAATGCAACGCTTGTAAAATAGCGACTAATTCCGCTGTAAAGATAGATATATTTGCCCCAATGAAAAATGACTTTATTATTTTATATTTTGGGACATAAAATGCTGCTCCAGCACATTTATTTTCTAAGACTGATCCATCGGTAAAAATATGGAGGTGGGTACGGTATTTTTCATCGATGTGTTCTCTTGCTCTGCATATCGAAATGTTAACGTTTTCATATTTCTTAGCATCTGTATAATCAATATCAAAAGTAGCTTTTAGCATTTCCCATGTAGGGATGGTCGTTGTGGATGGTGTTTCAGCTATTTCATCCAGATTTATGTTAGACTGTTTGACCAAGTCAGATACGTAAGTTGCAACAGTCATTTGTGATGAAATGTTCTTTGCTCGTTTCGGAAAGTCAACATCTGACCTGATTTTTACTTCCTTACTCACAAAATTGTCCGTTTGTGAAGAAGTTCTAAGTTCGTGTGTGTGTGTGTGTGTGTGTGTGTGTGTGTGTGTGTGTGTGTGTGTGTGTGTGTGTGTGTGTGTGTGTGTGTGTTTGTCTGTATGTTTGTCTGTGTGTTTGTATGTCTGTGTGTTTGTCTGTGTGTTTGTCTGTGTGTGTCTGTGTGTGTTTGTGTGTGTGTGCGTTTACATATACATATGCATACATATGTTTTGTGTTGGTCTGTGTGTGCCTATGTTACACAGAGAGAGACATAGAGAGTGAACAAGCTAGAGAGAAAGAAAGAGAGAGAGGGAGGAAACTTTCTTTTCCAACAGAACTGATAGCGTTCTTACCAACAAATGCTTATCAATTAACATTTGGAAGACAGTTCTATAGTGTGATATAGAACCAATATTGTTGTACGGATAGAAAATGTGGACAATCAAATGTAAACTAAGAGCAAGACGGAGGCAGCTGAATTATTGTTTCTAAAAGGAATGTGAAGAGTGTCATGGACATCAAAGAAAACAAACGAGACAGTCTTGAAAGAGGCAAACACAAAAAGAACATTACTGAGGAAGATTAGGAAAAGACAAAGAACATTAATAGGACATTTTTTGAGGCAAGAGAAATTTGAACACCTGCTCACAACAGGAAAGCTGGATGGAAAAAGAGCACCGGGTAGAACCAGAGAGAGAATATTGGATAGTTTTGCTGAATGGATGAGGACAGAAAGGGAAGGAGATATACTTATAGCGACAAAAGATAGATTACATAATTACATAATTACAATATTTATATAGCGCAAAATCTTGATAAAATCAAATCTAAGCGCTGAAACAGACACGCACACACACACACACACACACACACACACACACACACACACACACACACACACACACACACACACTCACACACACACACATGCATGGCTATAATAATAATAATAATTGATAATAATAATTACAATATTTATATAGCGCAAAATCTTGATAAAATCAAATCTAAGCGCTGAAACACACACACACGCACGCACGCACACACACGCACGCACGCACACACACGCACGCACGCACACACACGCACCCACGCACACACACACACACACACACACACACACACACACACACACACACAAGGCTATAAATGGGGAGAAAGAATAAAAACAATGGAAAATTATAGAGCATATTATTATATACAATTATATATTACAATGTAATTCCCCTCCGAGTGGAGACAGGCTGCAGAGGGGATTGAGTGAGGTCAGGATTTTATGCAGAGGAGAAAAGGTGAGTTTTGAGAGCGGACTTGAAGGAGACAAAAGTAGGTTGCTGACGGACTGAGAGAGGAAGTTTGTTCCAGGAGAGCGGACCAGAAACAGAGAAGGCTCGTGGACCATAGGTATTGAGCTTAGTGCGTGGAAAGCGAAAAGTCAGAGGATCGGAGGCAGAGCGGAGGGTACGTGAGGGAACATAGATCTCAAGTAGGCTTGACAGATAATCGGGGACTGCGTTATTGAGGCTTTTGTAGCACATGGTGTCTAGTTTGTACTGTATGCGCTTTGATACAGGGAGCCAGTGAAGTTGTGCCAGGAGAGGAGATATTGGTCAGCTTTTTTCTTTTTGAGTACAAGGCGTGCAGCCTATAAATGGGGAGAAAGAATAAAAGCAATGGAAAATTATAGAGAGCATATCATATACAATTATATATTACAATGTGATTCCCCTCCGAGTGGAGACAGGCTACAGAGGGGGTTGAGTGAGGTCAGGATTTTATGCAGAGGAGAAAAGGTGAGTTTTGAGAGCGGACTTGAAGGAGACAAAAGTAGGTTGCTGACGGACTGAGAGAGGAAGTTTGTTCCAGGAGAGTGGACCAGAAACAGAGAAGGCTCGTGGACCACAGGTATTGAGCTTAGTGCGTGGAAAGCGAAAAGTCAGAGGATCGGAAGCAGAGCGGAGGGTACGTGAGGGAACATAGATCTCAAGTAGGCTTGACAGATAATCGGGGACTGCGTTATTGAGGCTTTTGTGGCACATGGTGTCTAGTTTGTACTGTATGCGCTTTGATACAGGGAGCCAGTGAAGTTGTGCCAGGAGAGGAGATATGTGGTCAGCTTTTTTCTTTTTGAGTACAAGACGTGCAGCATTGTTTTGAATGCGCTGTAGGATGTGAATGGTGGAGGCAGGAAGACCAGACAGGAGTGAATTGCAATAGTCAATGCGAGACATTATGAAGGAGTGAACGAGTTTTGCAGTTGTTTCGACAGAGAGATACTTCTTGATCAGGCTTATACGATGGAGGTGATAGTAGCAAACTCTGGCAGTTTGAGAAACAAAGTTGTTCATGGAGAGGGTAGAGTCAAGGCAGACACCAAGGTTTTTAGCTGAATCAGAAATTGGGACTGATGTGTTACATAATGGGAGAGAAAGAGGAGGCAGCTGAGAAAGTTTCTGATGGGTGCCAATGAGGATAGCTTCTGTCTTGTCGTCGTTCAGCTGAAGTTTATTGTATGTCATCCAGTTCTTAATGTCCAAGTAACACTCAGTGGTGCGAGTCAAGAGGCGCTGTATATTGTCAGGTGAGTCACTGTCTTGAAGTTGGGTGTCATCAGCATAGAAGTGGTGTTTTATAGAGTGGAAGTTGATGATGGTGGACAGGGGGGAGGTGTAAAGAGTAAAAAGAACAGGGCCAAGGACAGATCCTTGTGGAACACCACAGGTCAGGTATGCAGGTTGAGAGTAAGTGCCATTGATGAGAACAGTTTGTTTTCTGTTTGATAGATATGAAGTGAACCAGGAGAGAGCAGTGTCAGAGATGCCAAAAGTATGATGGAATCTAGAAAGGAGAAATACCATGATCAATGGTATCAAAGGCTGCAGACAGATCAAGGAGTATGAGGAGAGAGACTTTGCCAGTATCAGTTGCAAGGAGGAGATTGTTGAGAATGTGTAGTAGGGCAGTTTCAGTGCTATGGCACTGGCGGTAGGCTGACTGGAAAGGACTGAGGAGATTGTTGGCAGACAGGTGAGAGTTCAGCTGGTTGAGGACAACTTTTTCATATATAGAAACATATGTAGGACCATGATTGCCAACACCATGTGGCAGGGCACATCATGATGATGATGATGATGATGATGATGATGATGATGATGATGATGATGATGATGATAGATGCCAGAACGTAAATCATGTTACGTATTTGCCATTTCTAGTGTAATTGCATTAAAACGGCAGAAAATAGGACACTGAGAAAAACTAAATATAAAAGGGAGGACAAAAATATATCAAAAGGACATTTGTCTGCAAAAACACAAAAAGTAATCCATATTCAATGCAAGTGTTATGTCGATGTGTGTGTGTGTGTGTCTATCTGTGTTGTCTGTCTGTGTTCTGTGTGGGAGGTCGTGTGATGGTGTGTGTGTGAGTGTGTGTGTATGTGTCTGTGTGTGTGTATGTGTGTGTGTGTGAGTGTGTGTGTGTGTGGTGTGTGTGTTGTGTGTGTGAGTGTGTGTGTGGTGTGTGTGTGTGTGGTGTGTGTGTGTGTTGTGTGTGTGTGTGTGTGTGTGTGTGTGTGTGTGTGTGTTGTGTGTGTGTGTGTGTGTGTGTGTGTGTGTGTGTGTGTGTGTATTAGAAATCATATCAAATCTTTAATTATCTGACCAGACATGGGCAGATTACACAAATTGTTTTGTAATTCGAGTGACAGGAGAGAGTGAGCGAGAGAGAGAGGGAGAGAGAGAGAGAGAGAGAGAGAGAGAGAGATTTAGGGTGAGACAGTGCAGCACGTATAATTATCATAACAATAATAATAATACTGATGATAATAATGATAATAACAATAATCATAATATAATAATAATGATAATAATGATAATAATAATAATAGTAATAATAATAATAATAATACGGGATTGTGGATGTCTACTCCAAGCAGACGGCTCTGAGATAACATAAGAACGCTGGCCAACAGTTGATACTTTAAATCTAGGAACCTGAAGGGAGATAGTATCTGGAGTTGAGCGCGAGGTGCGACTGGTGTATAAATATTGATACTGTCACAAAGATATTTTGGAGCAGACTTTGAATCGATTTATAAGTCAAGGTATCCATCTTATATTCAGTTTTGTTTAAAACAGGCAACCAGGGCAGCGAGTGAAGAAGAGGGCTGACATGATCAAACTTTATTTTCTTAGGACAAGATAAGCAGCTGTGTTTTCCATGCGTTGCAGACAGATGAGAGAAGAAGCCGGTAGTCCAGAAAGGAGGGCGTTATGGTAACCAAGGCGAGACAAAATGAGAGATGTCACAAGCTTAAATGCAACTTCAGTTGAAAGATATCTTCCAATGCAACCAATGCGCCGAATCTAATATTATCATGAATGGCAGGTCTGGGTCGGAAACTTCTGCATGTCCAGGGTCAAACGCAAGAATCAGAAAGAGACACACACAGAGATGATGATGATGATGATGTCACCTAGCTGAATAGTTTTCAGTGCAATAGAAGCAAGTTTGTTTTCGGCGTGGCTTTATTTTCACCATTAAGCTATAGTTTATTTCGTGTCGTCTATGGACATCAACGTATCAGCTGGATGCTTCTGAGATAAGGAAAGCGACATTTTCAGGGTTGGTGCTATTCTGAAGTTGTAAATCATATGCGTAAAATGTTGTTTCATGTCATGCTGGCTGATGATGTTGGCTTGGGATAAAGTATAAAATGTGAACGGGACAGGCCGTAGCACAGAACCCTGATGAACTCCACAAGAAACTGAACAAGCTCAGACTAATTTCCGTCGATGACAACTGAAAGCGACCAGAGAAATAGGAGGAGAACCAAGAAAGAGCTGTATCATGAATTTCGAAAGTATGTTCAAGACGAAAGACAAGGAAGAAATGGTCGATAGATCAAAGACAGCAGACATTCCATTAGTTGTCAATCAAATCAGTATGGGACTCTAGCCATTTGAGAAGTTTAACTTCGTTAGCTTTTCTGCGTTTCTCCCTGACAATGTTGAATGTGTATACGAAGGGATTAAGAGCAGAGTTCAAGGGCAGTACGAAGATCGCTAAAGCTACATTTACCTCTCCAGAGATGGGAACACCAACTGCTGCCAACAAACCACACATTCCAATTGGAAACCAGCACATGAAATCTGTGACAGCCACACTGATCAACCGCCGAGCTATGGTTATATCCTTGGACACTTTTGTTGTGCTGGTTCTCAAAGCATTCTTCTTTACTGACCAGTAGATGAAAGCCTGGCCTGCAGAAATAAACAGAAACAAAACAAAATTAAAGACGATCAATATACTGAAAGAATACACCTGTCCCTTAAACTTTCGTCCCGTTATAGGCAGTGGAATGCATATTCCTACCTGGCTGTAAAACTCCCAGTGTGATGTCACTGGAAGTAAAGGAAACATGGCGATAAACAAGCCAACCAACCAAGTCAGCAGACAAGTCACTGCTGCTGACGTTCTCTTAAATCGTACAGTGCTAAATGGAAAATGAAGAACAATAAAACGGTCTAATGTGATGAGCCAGATGAGCAGGGCTGATACTTCACTGGACAGCAGAGACAGAAATCCTGCCACCTTACAGGTCACACTGTTCATCCACGTGTCGTCATAATGAAGATATTTACCACGGAATAGCTCATCAGCCACTCCAATGATTGCAATGTAGATACCCATCAGAAAATCAGCCAAGGTGAGGTTAGTAACAAAAACATTAAAGCCACCTGCAGAGCCCATCTTCCATGCACAAAAACGTACAATGAAACAGAAGACGTTACCAGTCACTGACAGACAACAAATCAGCCACAGAAATACACGATACATTTCTGATTGCAATAAGTCTTCACATGATGAAATTTCGTCCTTGGGGGCGTAGCAAAACGTGTCATCAAAGTTAGGTGGGAGTGTTTCTTTACAACAAAGTTTATAGTTTTGTGTTGATACAACATGTAAATAGGACAGATCTTGAAATAGGTCTGCTGAAAACGTTTTCACAGGGCTGCCTTCCATATACAGTTGAGCTAAACGTGGTGGCAGTTGAAAACCCTCAGAAAGGATTGTATGCACCAAAGTAAAAGTTAAATTTATTTTCTGCAAGGCCACAAACTGTGACAATGTTTTAGAATCAAACAGTGTTAGTGTGGTGTGTGAAAGATCTATGGTTGTTAAAACACTTTGCATGGTAATGGAGGAAGGATCTGTGTAAAGCACAGTGAGAGGATTTCTGGACAGGGACAGCGTCTTCAGATTCTGTAAATCAACAAAATGAGTCATGCTGACATTTTGTAGTTTGTTGTCACTGAGATCAAGAAATCTTAGATTCAATAATTTTATTTTAGGCATGTAAGTCACAAAACATTGTGCCAGATTCAGGTGAATAAGATAGGCATTGTGACTGAAGGCTGATGGATTCAAACCCGAACCTGTGGCATCCAAAGAGCGTAGTTGAGGAAAGTTTTCAGGAAGGAAAGGCTGAGGACACAGAAACGAGTGGCCTTCACAAAGGCATTCTACAGGACAGGTCATGTTGCAGAGCATTTCATCATCATGCAATGGGCAGTGAGGCCAGCCATCACATAGGTGGTTTCCATGGACACATATTCTCGAAGATCTGCACCTGAAGAACCCTGGACACACCATGCTCTTACATCCCTCTTCGTCTTCGTGATAGATACAGTCATACATTCCATTACACCGTGTGTAGACAGGCAGACAGTCATTGTATTCACCCGAACAACGATAGTGAGTCTCAGGACAAGACTGACTGTGGTTCAGTTTGGTTGAAATGAATACGTTAATGCCATCAAAGTTGATGACAGCTGGGGACAGGTGTGCGATATAGGTTATTCTCTTCCTCCCTGCATCAGGGCAGTCCTTTTCGTCAGAATGATCCAGACAGTCAGACACCAGGTCACACACGTCATCGTAGGCCACGCACTGATCGTTACTGCAGGTAAACATGTGGACACAACGAGGATGCCGACAGAAAAACTCATCGCTCTCATCCTGACAGTCAGGCCTGACATCACAGACTAAAGTCAGTTGCAGTGTTTCATGATCGTCACAGAGAAATGTAGGAACGGGAGTGACTTGTCGATCTGTGAAATGATAGATGCCAGCTATAGCCAGTGACGAGTAATTAAACGCACAAGGGAAAGTGAAACCCTGACCACATACATTATACCTGTGGGAACCACACAACAGAAACGTATGCGTTCTGTGACCATCAGGACATGTGGTCAGAAACAGATTTGTATTTTCCATGGACTGGGTGCTGATGGAGAAGACTGCTTTGGAGTGATGAATGTTCTCTCGAGTTTTGGGCTTGCTGATTTCACAGACTGCCCCAAGTTGTAGTAAGGTCTTGTCTTCACATCCGTACATGGAAACTGTAGTACGGAAATGTGGTAAACACATTTCCATTGAGAGTCCTGTAGAAACCTTGCTACTGGGTCGAAATACAACTGTCCTGTCAATGCCCACAACAGAACGTCTGTACATGTTAGGCACAGACCTGTCTCCAAAACGCATACCAGTCAAAATGTCATCCAACACTATCTGGCTGAAGTTTCTCATGACAGAATACATGTTCTTGATACATTTAGGTATTCCTAGTGTGGCTCCCAGAGAAATACAATATTCCCTGGCTCTTCTCTCAGCTCTGTGTTCAGAGCGGTCAAATCTACGCAGATCCTGTTTGGTCACGTACCTGTAGCAGTGACCACATAACGAGACCCCACCTTGACACTCAGGACTGCTGAAGGGACAGTGTTCCGTTTCATCCTGTCCATCTATACACTCTGTCAAGAGATTACAGACCAGGTGTTGCTGAAAACTGAAATAGTTGTCCACAGAACAGTTGAACAGACCACCGGGCAGCTTTTGGGGCTTTTTGTCTTCAAGGTGAAAGGAAAATAAAACATAAAAATAAACGCTTTTCAAATTTACGTTAGACAAAGAAATCATCACAGTTAATTCTCTTGTCTTGAATACGTGAACACAATATAGTCTGAATGAATTGTGCCGGAACACACGGGTTTCCAGTCCATTGATGTTTTGAATATACAAGGTGATTGCTGGCACTCCTATCTTTCCTACGCTGATCATGATGACGTTGCCAGCTGGGATGGTCACACTGCCGCGGACTGAGTCTGGTTGGTTTTCCCTGATCATCAGTGACATGTAGCCAGATCTTTTGGAGGCCATCACCACTGTCATACATGTGGATGACTTATTCTCTGACTTGAAGTCATCTAAAGTAATAGCATATATATTGATGATTTATTTTGGGAGTTCAAGTCATTTAAAACAGTGGCATATATATCTATATATATATATATAGATATGGATATAGATATATCAATCGCACATTTCTGGATTTTTAATCATCTAAAAGACTAGCATTTACACTGAATACACACTTTTGGATTTGGAATCATGGAAAAACATTGACATATGCACTGGTGGCTTATCGTTAGATTTTAAGTCATCTGAAACACACCATACACATCGACAATTTAATTCTGGATTTTGAATCATCTTAAAAAATGATATACACATCAACGATTTATTGGTGCACCTAAATCTCAAACTTAACACCCGTAAAGAAGAGAGTTTCTCTAATGCAATGGTATAGACAGACACAAAGAGAGGAAAAACGAAAAAGAAAGTGAATCAGAAATTTGATTTGTCTACAGAGATCATTATAAGAAAAACTGACTGCAGATTAGATAGAAACTGGTATGAAAAAGAAATGTACTGCACTCACATTAGTACATGAGGACTGTTCACACTAACACAGACGTAGACAGAATCCCATGCCTAATTTGACCTATGGGTATTCAACTGGGTACAAAACGCGAAAAATAATTTTAAAAAAAAAAACAACCAAACAAAAACGAAAACAAAATGTAGGGACATTTACCAGACATGAACAGTTTGCCAAAAACAAAACGCTGTACAATCAAGCAGAAAAAGAGGAGATTAGGAGGGGAGATAATGCACATGGTAAAGGAAGGTATAAGTGGGGAAGGAGCTGACTGTGTGTGTTTGTGAGTATGTGTGTCTTTGGTAGACAGAAGGGTGTGCTTTCATAGGGTTGAGACTATTTTTAGAAACTAAACATGAAGTTCTCATTGTACATTTTTTTTGTTTTCATTATGCACAAAGTTATCGTGTGTCAATGGCAAATGTGATGCGTCTAGTGTGTCGGCTAGTGACTGCATGCTAGTCACCTCTCACTTTTCAGCCTGCACCGCTGGCTGGCCCTGCTGCTTGCAGCTATGCGAAAATAAGAGCAGAATGCGTCTCTTCCTGTCAGTATACAGCCTCTCCATTAGCAAGCCCCACGTTATGCCTCCTCGTGGCGACATGCGGAAACTGAGCACCTCACGGACTCAGGCTAAATCTCGAGGGACTCGGAGGAGGTCTGGCCCCCAGACGTGCGGCACGCAGGAACACTGGTGAACAGGAACCAGATCCTCAAGCTATGGGTAAATAGCTCCACTGCTTTGTGGACATCTCGGGAGAGAATAAGGCTAAGGGAGGTAACCCTGAAAAAAATCACCCTGCTCCCTTGTAGGTTGTCGCGGGAACGACAAAGTCTAGCAGAGAGACCACAAAAAAAACGATGGAAGGCAACGGGAAACCATCATCGGATTCCCCCTAGAAAAATTATGGACAGACAAAAGAAGAAAAATGAAGATAATGACGTAAATAGGTGCTCCTATGGAGCACTTTCGTCCGGTAGGGACCGTCATGCGGCGCAGGTGACACCAGACCGTCAGCAAGCTACTGTGACCAAACTAAAACTCAAAAATACCAAATCGCAACATGGAACATCAGAACATTGTTACAAAAAGGTAGATTAGACAATATCAAAATTGAGATGGAAAGGCTTAACATTAGTATTTTAGGACTAGGGGAAGTCAGATGGAAGGGGTGAGGCATGATAACATCAGGAGAGTATACTGTAATATATTCTGTGGAAACACATGAAAGAGGAGTACGCATCGTAATGGACAGGGACAAATCAAAAGCAGTTAAGGGATATCGGGCTGTGTCCAACAGAGTTTTGCTGGTCAAATTGGGAGGCAGACCATTTAATATTAACATCATGCAGGTGTATGCACCAACATCTGCAAGTACTCAGGAAGACATCGACAACTTCTACGAAGTATTAGAGATGGCCAAGGCCCAATGTAAATCACAAGAAGTTACAGTATTAATGGGAGATTTTAATGTGTAAGTGAGACAGGTTAGGGAGGAGGATATAGTTGGACCTCATGGCCTTGGTACACAAAATGAAAGGGGAGGGAAACTTGTAGAATGGGCACAGATAAATGAGTTCATAGTAGGAAACACCTGGTTTGAGCAGCCTAATAGAAGAAAATGGACTTGGATGAGTCCAGGAGATAATACAAAAAATCACATTGACTACATCCTAATTAATAAAATATTAGAAATTCTTTTCTGTCAGCAAAAGCACTACCAGGCGCAGACTGCAACAGTGACCACAATCCTGTACTGGGAAGATTTAGGCTGAAATTACGGAAAAGGAAACAGACCAAAAGCAACATCAAACTAAATCTTGGATTCTTAAAGACAGATGAAGTGAAGTGATACGTAAAAAATGTAATGTACATGCTCAAAACAAATTCAGTGCTCTGGAAGACAATGGTGACAGTGAGGAACAATGGACAGAGTTGAGAAATTCGATAAATGAAGCTTGTGAAGAAATCCCTGAAGTAGATATAAAAGCAAAAAAGAACTGGATGACAAAAGAAATTTTAGGCTTGATGGAGGAATGGAGGAAGGCAAAGAGAAACGAGGAGATATACAGGAAGATAAACAAAGAAATCAGGAATAGGTACGATGAAGCTAAGGAAGCTTGGCTGAAAACAAAATGCAAAGAAATAGAAGACCGACACAAAACGGATCCTCAGGGTATGTACAGACGAATTGAAGAAATTGTCCACAGGAAAAATACATGCACATCAACTGGTTGCTTAAAATCGAAAGATGGCACGCTTATCATGGAAAAAGACAAAATATTAGACAGATGGGGAGAGTACATTAAAGACATTCTTGAAGATGACAGAAACGAAGAACACATTATAAGAAAGAACTTTGAAGGACCACTCATAATAAAAGATGAAGTTAGAGCAGCACTGAAAAAGATGAAACCAGGAAAAGCCCCAGGACCAGACAACATTACTACAGAGATGATTGAAGCCCTGGAGGAATTTAGTATTGAAAAAGTAACAGTTCTCCTAAATGAAATTTACGACAATGGAAAAATCCCCAAAGATATGTCAAAATCAATTTTCATTGCACTTCCAAAGAAGACAGGGGCTATAGAATGCAAACTCCGTCGCACAATCAGTTTTATGAGTCATTTAACAAAAATCCTATTAAGAATAATCATGATGAGGACAAAGAATCGAATCAAAAGAGAAATAGCAGATGAACAGTGTGGATTTGTGGAAGGGAAAGGAACTATCAATGCTATATACATCCTAAGAACTATCACAGAGAGATCAATCGAGATGAATAAGAATTAATATTTATGCTTTGTTGATTATACCATGGACAGCAAAGAAAACAAACGAGACAGTCTTGATGGAGGCAGACACAAGTAGATCATTTATTAGGAAGATTAGGAAAGACAGGCAACATTTATAGGCCATTTATGAGGAAAGGGGAATTGGAACACAATGGGAAAGCTGGAGGGAAAGAGAGCACCGGGTAGACCCAGGGATAAGATATTAGACGGACTTGCAGAGTGGCTGGGGACAAGGAGGGTGGAAGAGATGCTTGAGGCAACAAGAGATAGAGACAGATGGACGTCCATAATCGTCAACGCCATGCGGCAAGGCACCTGATGATGATGGTGATTATTATACTAAGGCTTTCGATCTGGTAAGACATGAAGAACTGATCAACCAACTAGAAAGACTCAATATTGATGGAAAAGATCTACGAATAATCAGAAATATGTATTGGGAACAAACAGCTGCAATGAGAATATAAAACGATATACGCTCTTTCCAAAACATCAAAAGAGGAGTCAGACAGGGTTGCGTTTTGTCACCAGATCTGTTTTCACTTTACAGGGAAAGCATCATGAGAAACCTAGAGGAAGATCCTGGATTAACGGTTGGAGGAAAAATGATAAACAACATTCGATACGCAGATGACACCGTGCTAATTGCAGAAAATGAAAGGGACCTACAAAACCTTGTGAATATACTAGAAATAGAAAGCAAAGGTAAGGGGTTGGAACTAAACAGCAGAAAGACTGAAGTCATGGTCATCACTAAAAGACATGAAATCCCCTCATGTAAAATAAGAGCAAACGGCACAACCTTGAGACAGGCTGATAAGTTTAAATACATTTCACTAGACGGCAGATGCACATCAGAAATAGCCAGCTGAATCGGCCAAGCCAAAACAGCATTCAAGAAGATGAAAAGCATTGTTACCAACAAATGCCTTCCAATTAACATCAGGTAAAGTGCTCTTGAATGTTATATAGAACCAATACTGTTGTACGGTTGTGAGGCGTGGACAGTCAACAAGCAAAGCCAGAACAAGATCGAGGCAGCTGAGATGTGTTTCTAAGGATGTTGAGAGTTCCATGGACAGCAAAGAAAACAAACGAGACAGTCTTGATGGAGGCAGACACAAGTAGATCATTCATGAGGAAGATTAGGAAAGACAGGCAACATGTATACGCCATTTCATGAGGAAAGGGGGTTTGGAGCTACTGGTCACAACGGGAAAGCTGGAGGGAAAGAGAGCACCGGGTAGACCCAGGGAGAAGATACTAGATGGACTTGCAGAGTGGCTGAAGACAAGGAGGGTGGAAGAGATCCTTGAGGCAACAAGAGATAGAGACAGACGGAAATCCATGATCGCCAACGCCATGCCAAGGCACCTGACGATGATGATGATGACAATGTTATCCCTACAGGTTTTCATATACACGCTTACATGGATTATTTTGCGGAAAATAAAAGTTGTGATTTCAACTGTTGTAAAACTTTTTCTTCCTGTATTTGTTGTCGCTTGTGTGTTGCAATGCTCCACATGTACAGGAAGGGGCTGAGTGCAGAATTAAGTGGTAAGATGAATACAACAACAGCCACGTGGATCTCATCTGGTGAATCAACATCATCAATTGTCATCAGACTTCTCAGAGCCAGGGAGAACCAACACATAACATCTGTCAATGCCATCTTGACCAACAGCTGTGCAGAGGAATACATGGACCTCTTGTCAGGATCCAGTAGAATTCGGTATTTTGGTGTTCGTCTACAGATGATACCTTGGCCAGCAACAACCACACAGTATAAGATAAAGTTGAATATCACAATGACTGTGAACCATCGGAACTGCTGGTGACAATTGTAACAGTCAAATAAAGCCAGTCGACATAAACCAGACTGATCATCAACACCCCAGTGGGACAGTCCAGGGAGAAAAGGTGTCACTGACAACATTATTCCTAGACTCCAAATAACTCCACAAACTACAGCTGTTAAACACTGGTCCAACTTGTGACTGGTCAATGGACAACACAGGATAACAACGTGGTCTAGTGTCATGAACCAGATGATCAGAACTGACACCTCACTGGACAGAACAGAAAGAAAACCAGCTGTTTTACATGCCAAACTACTGATCCATGTCTTTTCAAAAAGTATGTATTTTCCGCTGGACATTTCGTGAGCGAATGTGTTTATAATAGTGTTGATTCCCATACACAGTTTAGTCACCTGGAAATGAAGAAGAAAAGTGGTGAAATTTCTTTCAAATGTTTTATGTGTAAAAAAGAGAACTATTGCAGACAGAGCGTTTCCCACAATAGCAGAGACACTAGTCAACACAAAGAACAGTCGATGCAGTTCAGTTGGTAATAAATCAGCACAAGAAGAAAATGCAGGTTGTGGTGATGAACATGCTTTTCTGTCTATCAGTTCTTGTAGAAAAAGTGTGCAACAAAACCGAAAATCTGATGAAAAGAGAGTTTTCAAATAATTTGACCTTGACCATAGATCGAAATGGTAGTTGTTCACAGGATTACCTCTCAAGTCTAGTTCAGTCAGTTGTGGGGTGGTTCTAAAGTTTGTAGATCCAAAGGATGTGATGGCAGAAAAAGATAAATTCAAACAGCGTAATTCGGGTAAGTACATACCCAGCTCGTGGTTAAATGTTCGTAGGTGCGTTCTCGACAAGTCTATCTGTCTCAAAGTGTAATGTACATTAACTCCTATCCTTATCAATGATGAAAGAGGGTTGTTTAACAAAATTAGTGTCCTTAAATTCCACATTTGCAAAAGTGTACTCATGTTGACAGTTTCCAAGTGGTTGTTGCCGAGATCAACATACTGAAGGTTTGCAGTCTGCACGTCTGGCATATCAGTTAAGGAACAATGTGAAAGACTCAAACGAATAAGATAGGTAACAGAACTAAAATTAGTCAGTGTCAATCCTGATCCTGTGGCGTCCACGTGACGAAGTTGTGAAAAGAGGTAAGCAGGGAAAGGACTGCTACACAGGGCAGAGTGACCTTGACACAGACAGCCTTCAGGACATGTCGTGTCACACAGCCACTCATCATCATGCTGTGGACACTGACCCCAGCCATCACACAGGTGATCTTCATGCATGCACACCCTTGAAGCTCGGCATCGGTAGAAACCAGCGCACGTCATTGTTTCACAGTTTTGTTCATCCTCACCATATGTACAGTCAGAAAATCCGTTACATCGTGTGTACACAGGGAGACAGTACAACCAGTCATCTATACAACGATAATGAGTATTAGGACAAGATTCATCAGCTTTCATGATCTGCTGAGTAAAGTAGCCTGTGCCATCAAGACTAATGATGATAGCTGTCCTTTTATCCACCTCTCTATGATAGAAGGTATCTGATTTGTTCCCAGTGCAATCATTTTCATCAGAGCTGTCCAGACAATCTGAATGTCCATTGCATTGCTGACTGTATCCAACACACTGGGTGTTGGAGCAGAAAAAGCCGTGACAGGTAGGATGTTGACAGAATGACTCATCACTGTCATCTGGACAGTCATGCTGGAAGTCACACACCAGGGTGTACGGCAGGGTTGTCATGTCATCATCACACTCGAACATAGCAACGGTATATAGAAATGCTCTTCCATGAAGACCTGTTGTATTCTGCCTCTGATCTGTTATGTCCCACAGTACACAAGACTGTAGATACACCACACTTCCACATAGACTGTTGGTGTCACATGACAGAAATGTGTGAACCACGTGACCACGTAAACACGCCCATAAGACTTGTGATGTCTGTGTGAAGATGGACAATAGTGGGGATGACTCAGGGAACTGGACACACAGCACTTCAGTCCTGCTTTCTGCTGGAGTTTGGGTTTCACACACTATTCCTTCTGCTGTAATCGAATGTACATATAAATACTTTATCACCATGTCCGTAAGCTTGATCTCAATGATAACCCGTGAAGGTCTGTATGTTTGAATAGAGATGAAATGATTCAGGTTGTAGATGATTGTGTTGTCCAACCACTGTCGGAATTTACTGTACATAACAGGCACAGATGCCCATCCTGATGTCAACCCTATGTACACGGAAAATGAGTAGAATGTTTTAAATAGATGACGAAAATCGTTTTGTTCTTGTCTTGTTTTAATTGAAGCTAATTGACCACCCATCTTTAAGCATTTCTGTCCAGACTCTCGCCATCTGTATGATCTGCTCATTGGAATATACTTGAAGCATTTGTTACATGAAGCCACCAAACCCTGACAATCAGGACTGCTGAAGGGACAGTGTTCTGTTTCATCTTGTCCATCTTCACACTCTGTCTTCAGATTGCAGTCCAGGTGATGTTGTAAACTGGAATAGTGATCTATACTACAGTTGAATTGACCATTGGATAGCTTTGGGGGTTGGTCAGTCTTAGGAAGAAACGAAAAGAGCATTTCCTGTTTGTGTTCACACATTTCATAATAACCAACAAGGACGTCAATGTGTAGATGAGACACAGGGATGACTGTCGGTGATTTGTCCTTTTCATCGCACCAGTTCACAACATTTTTTTCATCTGTATCTGGTTCCATGTAAACTAGCTCTGTGCATGTTGTACATATGGAAATCCCATAGATAAACATCCGAAAACTGACCATAATGACCCTGCCAGGCGGTGCTTTCAGTTCTTCAGAGATACGGTAATCAATGTTTTCTGTGTATTCATCTCGAGCTGGCAACAGAACACGTCCAGTTTGTTCTGATGTGTATCTTACGATGAAACCAGGTTTTTTAACTGCCTCTATGGTAATGTTTAGTGCTGGAACGTTCCAGTGTGTCAGAAACACATGTTTGGTGAACAGTTCAACGACGTCTTCTTGAAGTGAGTGTTCACTGCACCGTATATACCATTCTATCCAGGGCGAGTCAATTTGTAGCAAAGTTTCCCACCGACTGGACTCGCACCAGAACGCCAGCCTGTGCAGAGTGGCACGTACATACAGATGGAATGGGACCCTAATGTGGACACGACAGTAAACTGTAGAACCTCCACACACTCCGTGCATCACACCTTGACCACTGGTGAAGTCAGGTAGATTGTTCTTTTCACAGTCTTGTACGTTGACCTCTAGGACTGTGACGTTTGTTTGGTCATGCAGATAGTCCACGCCAGGACATCTGTCAGTCATGTTCAGTAGACCAGAAGTGGTGTTGATGGTGGTATTGATGATGTTGTTAGTGGTGTTGGTGTTGATGTTAGTGATCGTGGTGGTTGTCATATTGATATTCGTTTGACGTGTGAGTAGATCAGCACTTACCAAAACTCTGTCTACTAATACCATTGCCAACAAAAACACTGACAACCATAGAGTCAGACCACAAATGTTGGAATATCTGGAAACATTCTTAATACCCATGGCTCTCTGTTCGTCTCAATGTTCCTGTTCAGAAAAAGAGACTGTTATTAACACCGGCTTTTGTATATGTGACCTCCCATCACGAAATCAGTCTTAACTAGCATTTTTGGCATTTTGACATATCACTGGAAAGTGTACATTCTGCAGATTATTTTGGTTCTTGAATGAAGCTTGTACTCAAACAAATGTAGAAGTTATGTATGTCTAAAGTCATAAAGTTGAATGACGGCCATTTTAAGAAAACGGCCAGTAAAGTTTTTGTGTGCTCTCCTACACATTTTCCTTAAATTTCTTTATTTGGTGGCTTTGACCCAGTTTGTTTCTAATTTTCACTGTCATTATCTGAATGGTGCACCAAAGAGCTTTCCATCAGTATATTACATGTGCGGGTACTGTACAGGTTACGGTTCATAATAAGAGACAAAAATAGGTACTTTTGGTAGGAAACTGCGTTCTTTCTGCTGCGATCAGTGCATTAAAATACCATTTTAAATTGATTAATGATATTTTTCCAAGAAAACTAAATTCTGTGGGGAATAGATTATAGTCTACAGAAATCAATTTTGAGAAAAAGTCAAAACATCCCAGATAGACCCTCAGTCACATTTTCAGCTCCTAGTGCTGTTCGACTGACTGCGAGTTAAGACTGATTTCGTGGTGGGAGGTCACATATGTGTATTAATTCTTATCATCTATTAAGCATATGGGAAATATTGTGAGCTACCAATTTTTACTCTTTCTATATCACCCAAACATCCCTCTAGGAA